>OU452226.1:12004437-12229437 GCA_911728455.2 Marthasterias glacialis
AAAATGTGTATTAAAAAACATAACCACGAAACAGTTACTTTCTGTTTTCTGAAGAACAAAAAGTATGTTAACACTTCAAGCTGAAATACAGTGGCGCACCCAGAATGTATAATATTTAGTGAGATCATTCTGCTTCCAGTGGGGAGGACGGGTAAAGGGATCATGTAAAGTTAAAAAGAAACATGAAACAGTAACAAATACAACAGCAGGTTTTCGATATGTGCCAACACAACCCACTCTTCCCATGCCACTATTGAACGCTATGTTGTACCAGATTTCCCTTCCCTTTTTATTGTTCTCTCTTTGAAGATTTTTTTTTCTTGTAGAAAATTAGTCCCCATGCCCCCCCCCCCTCCTCCTTCTCCACCCCATTGATGTTGTCACTGCTACAGTGCGTGTCTTGGAAACTACGGTTTGAAATGCCCTCTTACCCCACGACCAGGGTTGTCTGATACCTTTAACGTCAACCCCAGGAGAGTATGTGATTGTGCCCGGGATACCTGTGGAATAAACACACGGTCTGCGGTCCGGGAACGTTTTATGGCGACGAGTGTGAAAACGTGCAGAATTGAAAATTGGGCACATCAGTATCATTTTGTAGATATATTAACCCCTGTAAATGCAGTTAGTTCACACATTGACAGGATAATTTGGGTTTTTTCCCCCAGTCTTATGTTGAGTCTTACATTGGGCGCCATTTCTGCGTGTACAAAAACACAGAGGTTTGGAAAAGACAAGGCACTGTGATAACGAATTCAAGCATAGTCTATTAATTAAGAACAATACAATAATCATGTGGTTATCCACGCACTCGGTGGAAATGGCGTTTTCTATTCGGTAAGTATTTTGATGGAAAAAGAAACCTGACTAGTACGGCAGGTAGGTGATGGGACTGTGCCTTTGATGATACGAGCCTGGAATTTGGCACACAGTCAGAGTATGTCACAGATTTTTCATGTGAAGAAAAAAAAATAGGTAGAAAAACAAGCAATGGCAGCCATTTAAAAGAAAATGAAATTGCTTTTCGAAGGACAAATCTGCGTTGGCCCTTCAGCCAAATATCTTTCTCATGACATACACTGACGGTGTGCCAAGTTGCATCATCAAAGGCACAATTCACCCAAATATTTCACCAATCTGCCCCATTATACGATACATTTCAAAACGTAAGTTGAAACGTGAACTTGTTCTATTTGGTCTTCGGACTGTTATCCAGTTGTATTTCATTGTACAAATCCAAGTTGAGTTGACTTGACTTGAGTTGACATGAATTGAATTGTATTGAATTGAAACTGTAGTTTCCATTCATGACCCTGCCTGTTGTTCCGCATGCAATGAGGTCGTCTCTCCCCACATTCTCATTTATCTTGTCCCCCTTTTCCCATCCAAGCCCCAGGCTGACATTACTGTATCCTTTATTTTTATTTTTATTTTTCTCCATCGGTTTAATAAGGGAAGTTATTTACGGTTATGTAAACACAGCGTAAGCACACCCGATAATAAAACAAGTTTGACGAACGCTCGCTTCTTCTCTGACGATCGTTTCTCAGAGGCAAATGGGTACCTGAGAGGGAGAAATTGTTGATGTGAATGATACAAGTGTGACCTGCCGGGGCTGCATACTCCTAAGGAGCTGAGATGTTTCAGGAATACCGTTGGCCGGAAGAACATGGCCTCTACACAGCTCAAGGCGCTTTGATTCTTGTCTGATACGGTCTTGTACATAATACGGTCTTTTCCGTGCATCTGCTTATCGGCAGAAGATTGTCACAGGTAATGTTTCTCGCTGCTTCGTCATGTTCCCCCTTCACTCAATGTAGCAATAGATAACGACTTTTACTAGTCGAACAAGAGGTCAGACTGTTTTCCATCCCGGCCTCCATTTGGTTACGTCGGTTTGAATTGGGAGTAAAATGAGATGGCTTCACCACAACACAGATTGAAATTTTACACTGACATAGTAATAAGCTTCCACAAAATTCCTCCCCTATGACATTACTGACATGGTTATCAATAACATCAGTCATTCTCATTTTGTGTCGCCCAATTTACACAGAAATAGGTCTTCATCCCCTCAGGATCCATGTCGCTCCATTAATCTACGTCACCTAACCTCACGATCACAATGTTCCACTTCTGGGTTTTTTGTGTGTGTGTGTGTTGTTTCTTTCTTTTAAAAATGTAGGGTCTGACTTCGTTCACGTGCATCTCATTGGAGCATTACATTTAACCTCAATGTTATCTTTAAAGCGCGCAGCTTGGCCTACTTTTATATGTATTTTTGTATATAGGATGAAATCATGGGTCCTGATTGCTACTGATTGTTTTGGTGTCGTGCAGTTTAAGGCACCAGACTAGCCACGTGGTGCTACATTGCTTGTACCTCCTTGGTCCGATCGTCTGCTACGATTGGGTGGTCATGCAGGCGCTTACGGGGTACCAGCGAATAACATAATTTTGTCATGATTTTTTTTCTCTTCTTCTCGTTGTCGTCGGTTTTTATCTGAAAGAAAAACAAACGCCATGCTCTGTCGGGAAAACATCCGGACCCCAAGCTCGTGATGTTCATAAGTTTGTGCAGTTTTTGCTCTAATTCCAACATGTATCCATCAGCGTGATCTCGTGCCTCGCGGAAGCGAAGCCATTCCCGCTCTCCAGTGCCCCGAGGCCATATCTTCATTATCGGCATATAAAATTGAACTGTTATCTGCCCTAGTCGTAAAGAGAGACGGGGGCGAGGCGTCAAACTACTAACTTCTAATTATCAGCAAGGAAATGTATAGGCGTGCATCTAGTTAGTACGGCGGGGTCGTACCTGGGAGGACAAGGGATTTGACGAACAGGAGGGAAATGACGGGTAGCACGTGGCGGCAGCGAGGTGGCGGTTCAACAACGCGAGACGACGGGGCCGTGTTTGGGGCTGGCTCGCCTCGCGCGTATAGCGTGAGTACCGCGGCGTCTTCAGCCAGGCTGAGGTGAAATTGCCATTTCAGAATAGCAACAAGAATGGCAAAAATAAATAAATAATAATCGGAGACCTTCGCCACTGGGGAAAATTGGGATAGTTTGTTTAAGGAATTAAGATCTGCAGAGATGAGCTATATTTAATAAGATATCACTGGGCATGGGCTATAAATCATAATTATTAATGTTGGAATGTGGAACTGTAATTGACAGAAATGAAAATAGGAAACGAGAGTCTTGAAATTAAAGAAGAATAAAGTGTACATCAGTCTTGATCTAGTTTGTAAAGACACGCCATCTCCTTGCTGCGGTCTCGACAATAGAGGAGAAATCAAACAAGCGTCCTCACACACGGAAAAGTTTGTGCAAACAAAAAAGGAGATGAATTTTACGCGCGCAATCACTATAGCGTTTACGCAGCGGTCGAGGCGCACGAAAGAAGAATTTGCGGACAACCCAGAAGATGTCCTCACCGAAAAGCTGCCTGTCTAACAAAAGCACACCGCCACTTGACCTGTGTTAAAGCCAAACAATGACAAAGAACCCCCCTTCAGTGTGAAGATGCCGTCAGATGTAATCATAGATTTGAAGCATTGTTACACACTGAAAAAGCCCACATTTGTTAAGAAATATTTGCGTTCGTATTAAGTTCGGGCAGCATAGGGTCGTGTGTTATCGGCTGAGATACCCGTGCGCCTTGTAATGGGCCTAAGAGCTACATAACCCCCTACTCCCAACACAGAATGTCATGTTATACGGCATGGCCGAGAGTCTGCCGTCTCAATTAATTGGGCCTTGCCGAGCAGTCTAACGTTGTCAATTGATTTAATAGCACAGGCAATCCTGACAGATTTTAATATCCGTGCGTGGCACACGGAGAGTAATTAAGTATCATTTCTATATTACACTGTGAAAGGAAGAATCACGAAGGGAGGGTTTATGCGCACTGGGTGGTGTTTCAAAGTTTGCGCCATACGGTCCCGGGCTATTGAATGATAGTAGCAGCGTGAGGAGCATCAAGTACTGCCGTAACATGATCAATCACCACCCGCACCGGACACCGTCTGAAAAAGACGATCTCTACTCAATCTTGGAGAAGACTTGACGATGCGTTTAAGCACAGGGGTTTGCTTGCAATGCACGCATGCACGCATTTTAATGACCAGGTCCGGAGTAGGGCGAGATTGATCGCTGCGGCCCCGGCCGTGCTCAACCCAGCCCCGCTGCCTGTCCATGCTGTAACAGGTGGTACGGAAGCCGCGTTTGGTCTCGAGCATCGAGCCCCCTGCCTTATTGAAAAAAAAAAAACACGGCAATATAGAAGGGGGCTCCGCGTATACCGCGTGTACGTGTGTGTTCTAACAAGTGGGACATGAAGTGGCAATTATCCAGGGTACTGTAGGATGTACAAGAGCAGACAAGACACAAACCGGAATGCCCGGTACACGACCGTATCGGCTTTGTGCAGACAGGCCGTCCGTCCGCTGGGAAGATTGTTTAACCACTTGACGTGGGACAATCCGCTGAATCTCCCCCCGCTATGTCAGCCCCTTGTCCATGGAGCTGAGAATATTAAGACACTGGAGTGGCGCAAGTCAATAGACTCTAAATGTTCTCCCTAGTTTTTTTTTTCTTCTTCTCTCTCAGTAAACTCGAAATTTAATAAAACGTGAAACCCACCAATGTGATATAATAAATGCCCCTTTTTGGGGTGGGTGGGTTGTCACCATAACGTCGTTCATTACACGGAGATACTCTCCGTTTAGAGAAAGCCTAATGGTTTAACTGCCGTAGCAATTAATAACGGTGCTTTAGTGATTTGGGATTCGATCAATAGTCAAATATGAGAGAAGAAAATAACTTCTAGGAGTTCAGCCTTAAACAAGAGAGAGAGAGAGAGGAGAAAAACTTCCAGAGATGAATAAGGAGTCATTTTAGCTATTAATAGCGGGTCTTCAATAAGGTTATGTCATAAATCATTTCGGCAATCAAGGATCAAGATATAGAAGGATGGTTTAACATTGAGGAGGAATTCATTTGATTCAAATCCTCTAGTTTTGCAACCCCCAAAAACGTAGACATTTCAACCAATAACAAAACAATCTCGTTAATTATAAAAACAACAACACGACCAACGGTTTATGTTTTATCCAGCAGTCCGTGCACACCATTTCTGTGATTATTTGGACTTAACCTGTTAAAATAGTTCTACATCCAGGCTTGGGGAAGATTTTTTCCCCAAGTGGTAGTATTTCAGACATGTACGTTTGTTGTATGCTCATCGCCTCGTTGTATTTCATTGCAAATACGTACATTTTACATGAGGCATTTAAAGCGCCATTGCAGCCCATTAAGATTGGGTACAAATAATTCTCAGTCCACTTTGTTTTTTTGCATTTGCTTCAAGAGTCAGATTCTCTGATGGAGACAGTGGACGTATTCCAGGTTTGGAGGACAGAATGAGAAAAGGTGCGATGTGATGCAGACTTGAGCAGCTTGACAGAGTTTGGTTCTATGAGGCCAGTATAGTGTCAGAATGCTGAGCGAAGGCTGGAGCGTCCAGGCCGCCGTGGAGACAGGCGAGATGACAGTGTGCCGCGCAGCCGATTTCACCAAACTCCTCCTAATTTAGCAATCATCCTAATTTTAAGATGCAGGTGACTTGTATTGTGACATCACACTTTCCTTAGCAATAAAGATTGCTTCATGCATCTACTCATCGTAAGATTGATCTTAGCGCTGTGTGAAATCCACTGCAGATGCTGCACCATTTCTACACATAGACCAAGATGTTGAAGGTTGAGGTGCAAAGCCGCAAGGATTCAGAAGTGGGTCAAGAGTATAGCTCAAGGGTCAGACAAAAAGGTGTGTGTAGTGTCAGGCAGAATCCAGGGGTTGGGATATTTCTGAGTCAAGGAACGGTGCATTTTGGGAAGGAAAGAGGACATGTGGGTGGGTCCAAGAAGGGGGGGGGTGAATCCGTGATGGATTCGAGTCAATGAAGCAATTGAGGTAGGATGTTAGGGGTGGATCGGTGAAACCGATACAACTAAGTGTTGCCAGATCTACATTTATGATGTGTAGTTATATGAGGGGTGGATGGGTGTAAACATGGCAAGATTGGCTGATGAATATAGGAGAGGAAAAACTTACAAAGGTAGAGGTAGACAAACAAGGGTAAACGGAATCCAGACTCATGCTGGACAAAGGACAGGGAAACGCGGACACGGGAACTGACTATTGAATCCAGGTCGTGTGTTCGCCCAGGCAGGTAGCTTGTTGTGGTCGAGCGGTTTTAGCGCGTTGAACTCAAGTTCTGGTGGCTAAAGTCACAGGAGTGTGGGTTCGAGTCCCGGTCGTGATACTTGTGTCCTTGAGCAAGGCACTGTATAAGGAAGGAAGGAAGGAAGAAAGAAAGAAAGAAAGAAAGGTGTTCGGCCAGATACAGAGGACACACTGTCAAGACTCCACAAGAAGTCCTGCATCCAAAAATGGGAGTCAGTGACGTAAATGCACACGTTACACTGTGTGTGTATTTGCCTCCTTTGACGCGTCATCATTCTTATCTTAAAAAAAAGAGTCCGCTATGCGAGTGATGGTGACTCCCCGGAGCAGCCGAGTTCCACAAATGAAGATGGAGCGTGTGTTGAGTCCCTCAACCATCCGGATGCATGTCCCATCGCTCTGGAGCTTTAACTCATCACGATTTCTGATTCAACCGTAGAAAATCGACCTTGAGGAACCCAAACGATCTCTTCCTTCCGCTATCTTCTCCCCGACGGAGACTTTTGGCGGTTTTTTTTTTTTACATACCTCTCTCCCCACGATGAATTAATCAAACTATCGGGGTTCATTTATATTCACAAGCCTGTCGAGTTTGTGGTATATTAGTTTTGTATGGTAGTAGATTATGCTCATCTCGGCGTCTGTAGTTTACAAGTTCATTTGCAGTGACACATTCGATTGTTTTATACTCGTAGTAAAAAGTGATGTTCCGAATGGCTTTCTTTATATTTTTTTTGGGGGGCGCGCGGTGATTCTTCTTCGCGGGTAACCGGCAGCGCGTCCGTCAGTATGCTGTGGTAACTTTTCTGACAACAGGATGGGGTTAATGCATTATCTTAATTTGTAGGTCTACTGTTTGTTTACCGTAGACAACACAGTCACGTCAGGGGGAAAACGGATTCCGGGGACTGTGTCGTAGCTACTGAGACAAACAATCTGTATGTTCAATATCGGGAAGTGTTTTTTTATTTCGGTCGCACAGTCTGACTTTAACAACCCAAGTTTGTTCCAATCCGATGCAAGTAGATAGCTACGCCTTGAAATCTTTACGCAATTGAATGTTTAAGAGCCTGTTTACAGAGATCAAGGATGAGAGTCATTGAAGACAGAAAGATCTGAACCTAAAATCCAAAGTTTTAGGAGATTTGTTGAAATGATGGTATTTTCACCTTTTGTTTTGATTTATTTATTTATCTTTTATGAAATTCGCTCGTGATAAGTCACAAAGGCCAGTCGAGGTGTGGGCTACTTTTTGAAGGCTTCAAAACCTGTCCCGATGCGCTGAAACAAGACATGGAGAGATATAAACGCAAGTCTCTTCATAATACAGCTAAGAACAGGGAGGGGTAAATGAATTCGTTGCGAGACACACATAATAAATGCATCTTCACCAAAGAGTTTCTGATGTCATTCGGGAGTGAATTCCATAACTCTTTCTTCTTTATATCTGAAGAAAAAAAGCACATCTTTTTTCCCCACCGGGGCAAACATGATAAACTAGAAGGTCAAAATATACAGATAAAAGTTCGACAATTTCTTCTGTGAGAAATACAACATTCCCCGCAATTTTCTGTTGAATTATCAATTTTGCACATTATCATTCGCTTCGCAATGCAATTGGAAACGCCATAGTACATTGGTACAAAAAAATACCACGGTTACTTGATATTTCCTAACAAGCTTGTGCTTTATGTCTAATAACTTCCACGAACCCGTGCTCTAGTTCAGTATCTACGGAGCCCCACCAGTGCCATACCAGATAATGAGATATTCTATCTCGCCGAGTCGACTAACTGAAGCTTTAAGGACGTCGACCTGTACTGATCTTGTCCTGATTATCGCTCGACGAAACGACTCGCTGAAACTGAAGTGGTAAGTCGACTTAGGCCTATTCCATCAAAAAGTCGCCTTGGTGAGTATCACACAAGTCGACAACTTAGTTCAGTTTCTAGTCGACTTGGAAATGAGCTCGTTGTCTTGGTTCGTGGCATGGCATTCCTGGAGATCCGTAATTATCCATGTTAATGTTTCAACTGTTTGTCGGTTTACTCGCTATTTGTTCATTTAAACGTTGTTAGTTTTAATTGAACGAAATAAAACAAATGAGAAATTGAGTTGGATTTAAACACAAGTGACTAAAACTATATGGATAATGAAGTTGTGTTATTTAATTATCTGCCCTACACTATTATACAAGAAATGACTGTAAATGTTGTATTATTATTGTGTTTCGTTCTAGTAATGAAACCAAGGGGCCCTCAGAAGTGACTTGCATTGTAACCCGTAGGCCTGAAGATGCTCGTGTAGAGAAGATGATGAAGAAATCTAAGTTTCAGATACCAATAGGGAAAACCCATGCAGTCAGGTAGGGAATGGAACCCCAATTCACATGCAAGGCTCAGAACTGAGGTGGGATTCAAACCGGGGCCAACAGAGAGGTGAAAGGCTGGAAAAGAAACCACTGAGCCAATCTGAATGCCAAGACGAGTCTCAGCGTTTCCCGACTCTGGTGATGGGAAAAGCCACGTGCACTCATATCCCCATTGGTGGGATTCAGGGTGATGGGTGGGTGGTGGGTGGTGGGTGGAGAGAAATTTCCCGTCAAAGTTGAGTTTCAATCCTCCACTTGTTGTGACAACTACCTCACTTTGCCCACAACCTGCTGGCATTTTACGGACAATGGCGGGGGACCAAAGACCCCTCCTGTGTCAACTCCCACACGGCATTATTACCACCGCTGAATAGGGCAAGAAGCCCGGACTGGCAATTACCGAGCGATTCTCTTTAAATGAGCAATCTTAGCAGATCCCCGTGGGTATTACCCAAGCAGTGTTGATACTAGGGACAATAGTAAGGGGGGCAGATCCTCTTGAGGGGTCCTATTCATGGGTGACGACAGCCAGGCGACGGTGGTCACCCACGGGGGGTTTATCCCCGGACCGCTGTCCCCTTCTTCAAATGAACCTTCATTGTCCACCACAAATAAAGTCCATCCCAACTGTCATAGTGTCTTGTTGTAGACGTGCACCCGCTATGAATATTGTCTGGACCAAAGTGTTGGGACAAACCAAAAGACAACCGCTTCCATTAGACTAAAGAAACAGGTCCGAATTAAAATGTCACCCTTTTTTTTAAACCCCCATCTTGTTTGGGACTTTACTCGTCCTTAATTGCCGGCTACATGTACGTAATTTTCGGCTTAGCGGAGTGGCTTGCTTCATTTCAAAGTGGTGTTGCCGATGTCACTTTAAAGACCATCGTTTTTTTTGTCATCTCAACGTCCCATTTAAACTCTGGTGAGAGGGTTTTCGGCTGTAATTGCTGTCGATTTTTTGTACACGTTGAGGCAATTTATAGAGGAATTGATCTGGATTGTGGTGGGGGGGGGGGGGGGGGGAGAACGGTTTGTGAATCAAAGGAAAGACGGCTGGGATTCGTCAATAATGGGAGCAAATACCGCATTAAAAGAGATACCGGTATGTTAGTTTGTGATACCGGTATTGCGTATTTTGGTACATAGTTGTTTTTTTTTATTGTTGGGACACGTTTTGGGCTTTGGGTTTGCCACGTTGATTGACCGTTTGGTATGGAGATAAGAATATCAACAACAAAAATTGAATATTTTCTTTTACGTTATCGAAGACCGAATCTGACTCAACGCAACCATAAAGGGTACAAGCAAAACGTGATGTGACGTCACCTATAGTCAGCAATGTACTATGAATTCAAGGGTGAACTAAGCACAACATTTGCGAATCTCACTTTGACGACGTTCGGCGTCCATCTTTGATGTTCGCGTTTCAGTGGGTTGATTATTGAGTGTAAAGACAACTTTGAAAGCAGAAATTTGGTCAAGTTTCGTTTACAAACGACAGGGTACCAGCGAAAAATACCACGTGTTTGTATGGTACAATCAAAGACAAAAACAACTTATATGGTATAAATAAAACCTTTAGACTGCGCCGCCATGCTTTGTCAGCATTGGGTTCGATCGCCAATTGCTGTATCTTCAGAAAACGTTTACAGACGTTCACGAACTCGACCTATTGACCCAACTAGCCTGACGTCATTATCGCAATAATCTCGGTTGTGCCACTTTGTGCGTTAAAATGTCCCCGTGTGTTATACAGTGTAGTGCTCATTTGGGCAACTTGCCTCCAAAAACGGCGAGCGTGGCAGACAGTGGCCATGAGTGACGTTATTGCAAGGGGGTCAAACAAGGTACCATCCAAAGTTTTCCGCATTTGCACAGTCTAAGATCTTACCATAGAGCAAGTACAGCTTACTCTACGTTGTACTTGCTCTATGGTCACAAAGAGCGTGGAGGAAGACACCGGTAATACAGGGACCGGCAGACTAGAAGCGACCGTGGATACATTAAAAGGGTAATACAAATAATGGTATAGGCAATGGCATCTACCATCAATCAAAGGAGTTGAAAATAAAATACTGCACAAATCTGGTATTTGGAATGGGGTTTACCATGATTGTGCAATGAAGACATGATGATAAACTGCTACACTGCAAAAACTCAGGTGTTAAAGTTGGTTATCTTGGTATCCAAATTTGACAACACCGACATGGTGTTAATTTTACCAACAATATAGCAGTGGGGAAACCAACACCGTGTCGGTGTTGTCACCTGTACAGATTCACAACAATCAATTTAACACCCGAGTTTTTGCAGTGTGCTTTTTGGGTGGGGATCCAGTTTGACCTTACTTTTAAAACACGTAACGGGACCTTTTAGTGTTAACGTACATAGTGTTAACGTACATACGCAAAACTAAACACCTTGTCTCAAGTTCTGATAACGGGAACACTTCTGTTTTACATCAGACTTACTACACTACCGGGTAAACATTTTACAAGGCAGACTCAAATCGAGTGTGGTTTTTTTTTCTCTTTCTTTTAATCCGTTCGCTAGCCGAGATGGCGCTACAGTAGCCGTCTTCGCGCGCTGAAGTGGCCCGTCAGAAAAGAGTTTAACACGGGCAAGTCAATAAGATTTGTGAGTAATAAATTGAACTAATATATGCTCAACCGCTATTATGACTGGCCACGGCAAGTGAAATAAGCGGTCCTTGAAGGCCTTTGTTCGGGACGGGGGTAATGGGAAAATTAAACGGCCTTCTCATTTCTTTAAGAGCTGCTTTATTTATGTATTGAGGAGACAAAGTTGACTCGGCCTTAAGAATTGATCAAAAGGTTTCGCTAAATAGTTAGTCTTTTGTCATCATAAATGATTCTAGATCCCATCTGTACACATCGCTGAATCTAGTTTTTCTCCTGGGTGATATTTTTATGGGTATATCTTTACTTGGTCCGTTGAAGGGTGGTAACCTCCGGGACTGTTAAACTGTCTGTTTAGGAGTTGGGGTTCGTTTGCACTGCCCCATAATCTCATTCGCAGACGACTGACTTGAGCAAGACTAGCACAGGTCGTATCCGAGTTGGCGGCTACGGCTACGGCAACGGGCTGTTGCTATGGATGTCCTATACTTCAACACAAGATGGCTTGGCGATCCAGCCCGTAGCCGTAGCCACTAATTCAGAGGAGGCCACCTCAGACTGGAGCCTCTAGTGTGATTGGACCAATAGTATACACCTACCAGAATACCAGATAACACACAAGTCCTCATTTTTGATTTACTGTCATCACCTAAAGCTGGTCAATCGCCTTCTCTTCACCTTTTCCCTCAGAAGGAAGGATAATAAAGGTCACATACAGGGTAAATATTATTGGTATCATTGCAAAAAGAGGCGGGAATGATATTAGCCCAAACACATGCGCTGTGGTAGTCTTGCTGCAAGACGTTCTTGATGTACAACAACGTATGTCTTATACCAAGACCATAGTGCTGTGGCCGAAACATTGAAAAATCGCAGGTTGATATAAAGGAGCCTTCGACCTACCAAGCGACTTTGGCTGCATGCGGCTTTGGCATTTGGCCGCAACGACAACGTTGGGGGGGGGGGGGGGGATAGGACTTGTTCCAGCGAAAGCCACTGCCGAAGCGATTGATCGCAAACAGAAAGGAGAGCAGGAATTAAACTGCACGGCAATTATTTTACATTAGTCCAACTCCAGATCCGTCAAAGTCCGGATCAATCGGTTCAGATTGGGATTATAGCCCTGGTCTTGCAAGAAAGAATAAGATACAGTAGTGTGAAATCACTTGAATGTCAATTGAATTCATTACTTCTGGGACTACGAGTGCAGACGGAAATCAGTTAGAATAGACCATGCTCGGCCATTCTTAGTCAATCTCTTATCTCCCCTCCCGTAGACACCCCCCCCCCCCCCGACGAAGATGGGCTAAGTCTCTTAAGGAAGAATAACATCAAGCAATCAACCCCTACGTAGTGACACCTTTAAATAAACCAGGCGCCACCTTCAGCCAAATCCAATCTTGTTGTTGCAATTTAGATTGTCACATAAGTCTTTTCATGGGCGTTGGGCTATTTCGTCGTGCATTGTCTATCACAGACCACTCCAGTGGTTCCCGGCATTCAGCGACACCACTACAGTGCTCAACACAATGGGATTGTTAGTTTGGTTTTCCTGTTGCGGTCGGAGACAGCCGCAGTTAGACTGGACTAAATCAAGTCTAACTAAAAGAGCTCTCGTATTAAGGCGCATTAAGCCCCACACATCTTCCAAAATGACTATCATTCTCTCTTTTTTTAATGTGTCTCAGTAATTGCCTCAAAAGTTATTCCGCATCGATACGTCATTTGGAGAGTGAGCGAGAGAGGAAAAAAAGAACAGATCAATTTATCCCTTTCAATCGATAGGTAACAAACTTTGACCAGTCGTTTCCTCCGTCACGCCTCGACAACTCGAATCTCCTCCCGCGGCGGGGCCTGTTTTTCCTCAAACTGACGGTCCCAAACAAGTGACAAAAGTCCCTAAAACTTTAATTACTTCATCATTTGATATTGACAGCTTGGGATTTGGCGAGCTCGCTGATGTGCGATGTTACCGAAGTCATAATAATACTCTCGATTTATTTTGTTTTGCTGAGGAGGCAGGCGTTTTCGGGAGAGCTGGGCTTGCCGGAATGTGTTAACCCATACCTCATTTGGTTTGGGCTGAAGGGGGGCAGAGTATCATTGCCCAAAGTGATTCTTAGCCCGACACTTGCCGTGCAAATGTAATGGGTTATGACCATGGTATAACGGGTTAACCTGATTGAGCGATTGGGGGATCAGTCTCGGAAGTAGACAGGCTAAAGAAATGGACAATAGCAGGGTGGCGACAGGGGGATTTAGAGCTTCACACCGTCAATTATCAAGTAAAGACCACCGGTGTCTGTCCTGAAAAAGACCGGACAATAGCCATTGAGGGCACTAGCACCCGCGGGGGTTACGTGACGGGACCTCTCGTCAATGGACCCCGTACGATCCCAATCTAGCAATGATTTGATGGGCAATTAACCATCTTTTCTTGTGATGAGCCTGAGCCCGCACCACCCGGGCCTTTGGTGGCCCGGCTACCCTCATGAATTGGCTGTGCCTGGCCGCTCTGGCGCCCGTTCGGTAGGATTCCTTGGTACCAAAACAGAGCTGCAGGGGTTTATCTGCAGACAACATCACATAGTTTTAGAACTTGTTTAGAAAGGTGTTTGTAGCAAGTGGAGACAGTTCAAAAAAAAAAAAAAAAAAAAAAGAGAAATGAAAACCGATTTCAACTGATCCTACTGATTGTGACTTATCAGCTCAACCACAAGTCTTTAATTGGAATGCAACATGATTGCTTGGGCTTCGATCAATCATTGTGGAAGAGAGGTACAAAAAAGAAAGAAATGTAACAGGTTGAAAAATAAGGAGTGCATGTGGTGAAAAGCTTTGCAATGTTGTGGCCAATGTTTACTAGTTTTATAACTGAGGCTGCAATAGCGATGATTGTTGTTGCCGGTGTTGCTGTTTTGTTGTTGTTATTTTAGATTTGTGGACAATATAGTAGTATTTTTCATCTTCTTCTGAGTTTCCAATTTAATTTTCTTTTGTTTTGCGGGGGCGGGTCCACGTTAGTTTCTTTTTTGTTTTTAAATTGCAACCCATGTATTATTTGTAATAGTGTTATTGAATAAGTTGTAGTTATTTGTTTGCGTAGAAAAAAAGGGAATTTTTTCAAAAAGTTGTACATACACGAGACAACAGTCGCTAAACCACTCTGCAATATTACAGATGCTTTCGTGATTGAGAAACTAGCGTACTCTTTAGTTTTATTGAACGTATCAATGAATATTCAAAGAGCATGTCTAAATTTAATTATGCACGTCGTAAAGAGTGCTGTCGTATACATTGTCTACAAGCAGCCAACAGCAAACATTGGGCCGAGGTTCATAAATAATCCCAAAAAAATACTGTTTGGAGCGTTGCTCTATGCTGTGAGAATGCATCTGGTTTCAAGAGGTTAGCGAGTCAGTTGCAGCATCACGCATTACCCCGTCGTTGCCCGGCGGAACTTCCCCTTCCCATGTTCACCAATATAGCCCTTTTTCACACCACTAAGCCGATTCCCAGGAGATAGAACCCCAAGGAAATCCCCGGGGAATCTTAACCCCACCTTACACTTGCTGCACCTTTTCCGGGGGACAATACACACTCGATATTAAGCTAACGAAATGGCTATTTCCCGGGAGTCTGCCAGGGTTAACATCTCAGGTGTGAAAAGGTGAACCAAAGTTTCCCAAGAAATTCGTCTACATGTTTAGTGTGATGGGGAATTTTATGGAGGGGGGCTCCATCCCAAACGACCCCTGGTCCGTGCCGTGCAGGAACACCTATAGAAACATTTCCTTCGCAACAACAATTACACTTATTACCCATAAAAAAGCCTCCGGCATCCGAGAAATCTACCTCATCGTGTCAGCCTTTTTTAGTGGCTTTAGAGATACCGACAATAGATGTTTGTTTTTTAGAACACGATGAGCAGCAAGCTCCTCTGGGGTCTGTAAACACATTTTCGCCGGGGTAACAATTCAAGACCATTGAGGGTGATGTTTATCTGTAGTCAGCCCTGCTCTATTATGGCCGGAGTAACTTTGCCTTGTAGGCGTACAAACGGCCTACTTCATGCAGTTGTGGAAACAAAAAAGTCTAGACAACATAAATGTACATGACACTGAATCGGGAGAAACAAAGATGAATAAGCAATACTCTGACAGGAATCGTACAGTGAGTCCGACCAAAATATACTGAACTTAACTAATTAGAATAAGAAGTCATTACAAAGCTTGGGTATCCTGAATCAAACGTAGCCTTACCCTGCAGTTACCCTAACCCAAGGTCTGTAAATAAGGCCCTCAACCCACACACTCACTAACCACCCATTCTCTACATTTCTACAAAGTGTATGTACGTTTGTTTGTTTGTTTGTTTGTTTGTTTGTTTGTTTGTTTGTTTGTTTGTTTGTTTGTTTGTTTGTTTGTTTGTTTGTTTGTTTGTTCGTTCGTTTGTTTGTTTGTTTGTTTGTTTGTTTGTTTGTTTGTTTGTTTGTTGGGTTGTTTGTTTGTTTGTTTGTTTGTTTGTTGGGTTGTTTGTTTGTTTGTTTGTTTGTTGGGTTGTTTGTTTACTTGTTTGTTTAATTGTTTGTTTGTTTGTTTGTTTGGGGGTCTGGTTTTTCGTTTGCTTTGTATAAGATTCGTAGCTTTGCTCGGGAGATGGATTTCTATTTGTTTACCAGTGCAACATGTAACAAGCCAACACTTGATAAATCTCGGTTGCGCCATCTTAGGGAATCATGTACCTCTGTGTGTTATTGCTGTGCCGTGCGCATTTTAGGCAATGCAAGCGCGGTTATAGTTAGACGCGCACCACTTTATCTTTATGCGTACCTTTCGTTTGCAACGTCACAGCCGCGAGTTTTGCCGACCATGGGTGGCAACAAAAGTACGCGCGGCATTCACTGCAAAAAAATAAAACAGTTTATCATTTGACAAATGATGCTATCAAATTAATACCCATATTAAATGATAAATAAAATTCACTGTCCAAAAGGGTAAACTTTTCCTTAGTAAAAAAAGTTTTACTGAAAAAGGCACCTTTTTGTCAATTCAGTATACATTTTGTGCTATTCAAGGCAGCCCATACAAAATGGCAGTCAATGCTTGGAAACAAACTAAAGGTCTACAGACTTTCAGAATGGCAGACCCCGGTCAGTAGCTGCGTGTAATCCGTCAGTGGAAGAGGTCATTTTGAAGATGTACGCCTGTGAAAAGATCCGGTTGAGCTGTTCTCAACATTTTGAACAACGTCGCATGTGCCACGTTCCCGTGTGGAGTCTCCAGTGTGACTGTATAATAGACAAAGTTTCCCCCTATGCCGAGAGTTATTAATTGCCGTAGCCTGGCACAATGCGCAAAAAGATCAAACGAGTTTGAATCACAAACGGAATCAAGCTGTTAGGATTATTTAAGTCCCAACTCCCCCTGATTTGAACCGAGCTTCTTGGATAGGAAAAGACGGGAAAGAAAAAGATATTTTCCTTTTCAGGGGGAGAAAGAAAAAAAAAAAACTAATTTCCAACGGATGTACAGGAGCATCTCTTCCCGCAGAAATCCATCCCAAACGAACACGACAAAACCCTTCCCCGTGTGATATCCACTCACCAGCCTTATACACAGCTCCTTTCAATGCCAAATGGATTACAGATTCGTCAATCACAGACGGACTTCTTGTCATTTTTGGCGGATTTTACGAAGAGGAGGAAGAAAATCCTACGGGACTTGGGCTCTCCTCCGGCGTGCGTTTTGTTTTGTTTTGTTTTTTTCCCTTTTCTTTTTTTGTTCTTTCCTTCGAACTGAGGTTTTTTTCTCCCCTTAAAGTCAATACAATTTTGCAAGCAATGATATAATAGGCGACCTTCATGTAGTAGGCCTATGTATACCAAAAGCTTGTGTAATTCATTTCAATATAATAAGATGGGGGGAAGAGGTTAGCTTTGAAAGCTAGGATAAAAGAGTCTAGGCCTTATAATTGGCAAAAAGCACGTTGTTCATTCACGCCATGAATGGTCGCTAAATTTAAGTGTTTCTATTTAAGTCTATTAAGATGTTAGCATCTCGCGAAACGCACGCACGCAGTATTAACTTTTCCCTCGCGCCGCGCGAGATCTGTACAGTTTGTCCATTAGCTGCGCCAAAACTGGCGACTTTTGGGGGGGAAAATGCAAGGAGAAAAGAAGAAGAAGAAGAAAAAAGATGAGCGAGATTGTGCCTTTGGACACGATGCAGAAGAAGGAAAAACAAGATTTGTGTCGTTCCTTGTGTTGTGCCGCCACAGATGCACGGCGTGTCGTTCCAAGCACGACTCTCGCACGAACTGTGAGGCAGGGGGGATGAAAAGCATCGTTTCTAAGTCGTACATTCTTTGAAGAAGAGAAATAATGGCCATAAAAAGGTATGCCTGGGGTTTTAGTGAAAAGGTTTCTGCATGAACAACAAGATCGCCACGCCCCCTCGGTCTTTACCATCAAAGACATCGAAACAGAGTCTGTACTATAAGTAGAAACTTAAACAACGGTCTGAAAAAAAAAAACGTCTTTAGGTACTGAGCTGGGAAACCCGGTTTTTCAACCAACTTCTAGCGTTTATTTTTAGGTCAAAGAATGAGTCATACTTTTTTAGGTTTGTTTATAACTTTCCTTGAATGACACTAAAGTTCAATATGTTTGCTGAAAACATGAGTATACAGATAAATGCACGCATCAGAAAGTATTTGTCGTGCTAAATTGAATTCAGATTCTGAAAAAAAACCCAAATAATTCCCAGCGTAACGGGTTTTTAAGGCTGCTCGGGTTTTATGCAAGAGACTTCGCGTTCAGTCATGTTTCTCCCCCCAAGACATCCAGTTGTCTTCTCGACGAACCAGTGCTGACGACGTGTAAATATTGTCTCTCAAGCGAAGCCATCTTAGCAGATCAGCTTCTCGGTGCTTTCTTGTCATTAAACTCCGAGGCGAACACGAAGAAGACACAAGAAAAGGAGGAACTCGCCGTGTTGTCTTCCTCTCGTCACGGAGTTACTCCCATCCTCACCGGAGGACCTTGTAAGATGTAGTTCTGACGGGCGATAGCGTTTCCTTCTAAGCCAGATCAAATTCTCAATATGCTCCCACAATCTCCACTTACGGAAAGCCCCTACACAACGGCTTGTTGACCCTCCATGCTTAGATTACAGTCAAGGCGCGCTTTCCTACACAACCATTCGCCCTTTTCTTCATTTCGGCTGACATACAATGTCGGCTAGTAGATTGATCACTGACACGAATTACAAGGATTACTCGTCTTATTTCTTCTTCTCCTTCACATCTCGTAGACCTTTCCTTCCAGGAAACTGGCCATGTTGGAGCAGGAAAAGGACAAGATTGTGGATAAATAAGTGCAAGACCGTCTCGTTGATTAGTGAGGGGGGATTGAGACGAACTATATAACATGGACGGAGTACGAGATTCATTCAGCCCGCTGTACTTCTGTCATTTATTGCAGAGGAAAAGGCTATAGTTCTCAAAAAGTGTCCCCTCATCAGTCTGTGACCAACGAATTAAATTAAGCTCAAGTTTAACTATACCGGTGCAAAATGCTAGTCTCCATTACCAGTACATAATATACAGGAAACTGGTTTTGCAATATAAAGTATTACCATATACAACATTAATTATAAAAAAGATAATAAATAAAATAAAAACACTTATTACTACTATAGTGTCTCTTTAAAACGAACGGCATTTACTATATGGCAATATAACAGATACGTCACGCTGAACTCTGGTGACTGTTAAAACAAGTGACGTCACGTGTGTGACCCAGTTTAAAAAGGGCACTTTTTCTTTTCAAAACCATGTACGACCTCACTAAGACGTCACAGCTTAAATATAATGAGATAAAGAGAGAGAGAGAGAGCTTGTACTTTGTACGCGTATCTGTTAAACGCTGTCGTAGCTCAACTGTTTACGTTTGCTTCCATCCAGTGGCGTAGCTGGGGGAGGGGGGAGGGGGCCAAAGGGGGCAGCTGCCCCCCCTTGAGTCGGGGTGGTCGGGTTGGCATAGTGGTATCTTTCCTTGCCTTCCACCTCTAGGACCCTGGTTCGAATCCCACCGGGGGCACTATGTGGGTTGGGTTTTCAGTCCCTACCTGATTGCGTTTTCCCTGGAATAAATCTCTGGGTTTTTCTTTTAAAACGGACACTTCCTTCCTTGTCTTCTCTCCATGGGGTTCTAGGCTATAGTATAGTGATTAAGTTCGCTGTTCTGAGAATCCTTGGCTTCACAACCAGAATTAGTAGATGAAATGCAATAAATGAAATGCAATAAATGAAATGAAATAAATGAAATGAAATCTAGCCCCGGAGCCAGCTTGGTTTTACTAAAAAAAAACTCCGCAATAAAAAAAAGTCCGTTATGTATAGCCAGTGATCCAGAATCTGCCAAATTAGGATCTTTGCCAAGGGGCTTGCATACTGCTCGCACTTGGAGTCAGAACAGGCCTGGCGAGTTGAGTTTACTCCCGGGCTGTGTTTTGTGCTGACACTCATCCCCATTGCACATCTTATGCATTCCAAGTTTAAACTTCCCGTCACACTCACAACAAAAGCTTACATTCCCCGGGACAGTTCTCTTCGCAATAATTTTCAGTGTCCTTAATTCCTTGCCCATGATAAACCCAAAGAAAACACACAGACACACGAGACGTCCCCAGAGAATTATATCTCAGTTGTTAATAAATCCGGAAATATATTTCTTGCGGTGGATAGGTGTCGACTTTATGGCAATACAGGATTTTTTTTTCTCTTTCTTCTCTTCTTCTTATAAGACGTTAGATGGACAGAGCGGAAGTACATTTTGATAGAGTTGGTTTTAATGTTGACAGAAGATGAATGGGTTTTTCCACGCTGGAATTGATGACGTTCTGGAGGCTTTGCTGCGAAAGGTGCAAGGTTTTGTTTTCTTAAAAATGTGCGAGAACATCGAGTCTTGTGTGCAGCCTTCTGACAGCGCTGATGTTTGTTGCCAAAGGAAGCCCCGTTCGCCGGATGTTTTTAGCCTGATGTAGCTGAGTCTGAAAAAGGACTGTTTAATTTCCCCCCCCCCCCCCTTCTCCCCGAAGAAAAAAAATAATAATCTGAGAAATACATAAAAGCAAAGTGCAATTTTCTTTCCTCCCTTTGTCTGTGGGCCACGCTAAAAGCAGATTGTGAGGTTCACGGAGGCGACTTCTCTCACGATTTTATAATCTTTCGGTATTGGCTTTTCATCTACAAAGTACATTCACTTGCTGCTTTTTGAGCTGGTGAAAATCTGCAAACAATCGAATGCTCAATCTGTAAAAAACCGAACAGACCATAACGAAATTACTTACTGGGTTTCAAAAGCACATATCGGGGTGTATACACCCGTGCGTGTCTAAACGACAAGAGGGAAGAATCTAGCAGAATGTTTGAACTTGGATAACAACGAGGTAGCCCTCATTCGCACCGTCACGTCGTTTTGTAAGACTGGGGACAACTGCTGCTTGTCGTGTGTCTTGCCCCTTAAGAACACAACGCTATACCTCATCTTATTTGTGTTATATTTTCTTTATCACCGATGCAAAAATTAACATCTATAACAAAATAACGCTATCCTGTTGGTAAGTGATGACGTTTTAGAGCCGGAAGTGCAATGTGAACGCATGTTCATGAACAATCATTACATGGTTTGGGATTACATTTGGGTAGGTTTGGGAATACATTTTGGTACAGGATTATGGGCTACATTTGGGTGGATGTACATTTCGGTACAAGGCTTGGGATTACTTTTATGTAGATTTGGTGTACATTTAGGTACAGGGTTGGGCTACATTTAGATACAGTTTAGGGTCTACATTTTATACATTTAGGGTCTACAGTTAGTTCCCGGGCTACATTAATTTATGTCCGGGCTCCATTCAGGTCCCATGCTACATTTAGGTCCCAGGGTATAATAAGGTCCCGGACTGCATTAAGGTCCCAGGATCTATTAGGTTCCCGGGCCGCATTTAGGTGTTAGGCTACAGTTTAAAGTCTACATTTATACATTTTAAACTATGTATTGGGCTCCATTCAGGTCCCATGCTACATTTACGCCGCGTGCTATATTTAGGTACCAGGATATGTTAAAAGCTCCAGGCTGCATTAAGGTCCCGTGCTATATTTAGGTCCGGTGCGATATTTAGGTCCTGGGCTGCATTTCGGTCCCAGGCTAAAAACTAGGTCTTAGGCTACATTAGGTGCCGCACATGGTACGGTGACGGCACCTATGGTACAGGTGAAGGGATCGAGGTTGCAAACACAACTTTCTCAATGACCTTTATGATTATACAAGGGACTGACAGAAATGTTACATTGGGAGCAAAGTGCAGGTGGTGTCTCCGTAACCTCATCCATCTTTCACTCCAAACAAGACTTAAGTTTACAACCCGTTTCATGAACCACACTGTGTGATGTCAACCATTCACCGGAGTTAAACGGGACAAAGTGTGAATAAATGTCAAGATTAATGTTACTGCATTCTGCAATGTTTCTCACTCTCTCCTCTACGTGACATTTTATTTTAAAATTGGGGGGGGGGTGGGTGGGTGGGGGGCAATAAAAAAAATCAAGCATGATGTATCAACCAAGATTAAAATCTCCCTACACAGAATCGGTTGTAATTGAAATCCAATATTATATACATATTAATCAAACTTGACTAGATCCTCTAATGCCGTCATTTGCATCACTTTTACTCACAAATGCAATCTTTTCTTCTTCTTTTTTTAATCCTGACTGTTTAAAAATTCATCGTGTCGGTTGAAGTCTATCTCAAAACAAACACTGATCGGATACCGCCCCGGCTACGCTCTACTCACCTTCCCGATCCATATTTACTGTCATTAATAAACTAGACCCCCCAAATTTCCATATCTTCCAGCCGAACAGTTCGCTCTTAAAAAATTACCTGCGCATAAACTCAATTAAAATTTACAGGGTATACAGTAATAAATGCCCACAATCCCCGAAATCGTTTCCCCGTATTAAACACACACACGCGCACGGTGCACGATTGCTTTTTGACAAATTAATTCTGCTTGTTTACTCTACAAATGTTTGCTGTATGTAGAGGGAATCGGGCTGTGGTGGTTCGGTCGGTGTGACTTGGGGCGCAGAGCCAAAGGAGAGCTTAGTTCGCAGTGGGATAAGTGCTGGACGGGGGGAGCCGGGGAGCCGAGTGAGTCGAGGGGGCCGGGTGAATGAGGACTTCGGTGGGAGAAGCGAGAAAGTGGCCCGCGAGGGGATTCAATGAGAAACCGGCGGTCAGTTATCAATGACACAAGAAAACCCTACAAACTGTATCGAGGGATTTGGAAAGTCGAATAGAGCGAACCACCTATCAACCTAGCAGAGGTTATAAATAGGGAAAAAGGGAAGACTTTGAAAAGTATTCTTTTTCAAAATCTAAATATTAGGAGAGACTCTTATATGAACCGGGAGTTTGTTTCATTCCCATCGGACCGGCTATCGGAAACGCCTTGTCCCCAGTTAGTGTGATTTTACATTTAACATGTAAACGACTGTGACAAAGTGTTGGGGCCCTAGCTATGACAAAGTGTTGGGGCCCTAGCTATGACAAAGCGTTAGTATTTTTCCTGCCCTTCCACCTCCGTGGACCACGGTTTGAAAAACCCGACTCAGATCAGAGCCCCCCAAAACGAGGACTAAGTATTCCTCCCACATGATTTTCACACTGCATTTTCACTTGGGGATTCTGTGAGTTACAGCAGCCCATGCGGATGTGCGTGCGGATTTATACCACAAAGGCCACAGTTCACCAAAATTTCAAAACATCCTTCGGCGGAAGAAACAGACAACACTAGAGGACAAAGCTACCGTACTTGTAATAACGATGATCATCAAGTTTGCATTTCGTCGGGTGCCCACCAGAAACACGTACGAGGATACGACCGTCTGACAGGCACGCAAATTACAACATTTTGTTCCATCAGAATGTTGTAAGCAAAACAGGGAGGCTTTTAATTCTCTGAAGATGCGTATGTCATTAGGCCTACCATGCCGAGTTGAACTTCCCTGTAAAGTTATGCATGACCCCCAAAATACACCATCGTTTGGCTACCAAGGGGGTACTCCGTTTGTACTGTCCCTATAAAAACAAGCCCCTTTTCAGCGATCTGGTTTTGCCGATTACTAGTTTTCTTAAAATAATCTGACGTATAGAAGTAACATTCGTTGTCTGCTGCGTGTAAATTTAAAAAATAGTAATTCAAAAACATTAAAATTGTTACATTAAAAGCGTATAAGATATATAGACTTTTTATTCCCGTAAGTTTTAATCTCAAAAGTCAAGATTTCAAATGGGGCACGAGGGGAGTGGGGGTTGGGGGGGGGGGGGTACGCACATCAGTTGAGGTCACGTGCCCCCCCCCCCCCCACATCTCCAATGTTACGACACTTTCAAAATACACCATTCGACAAATCCAAGGGGCTTATAAGCTTATTTCGATCGAAGTCATCGTAATTAGTAAATTGTTTCGGGTCTCCAAATGCTAATTGTTTTTTTTCTGCGTTGACATTATTTAAGAGTGACATATTTCTCTGGAGGATTGGAGCTAGTATAAACTTTACAATCAACGAGCTTTCAAATTACAACTAACAAAAAGGAAATTGAATAACTACGACCCTCGTGTACTTAAATGTATACCAAGCAATATAAACCACAAGGTGAATATATTCATTTAAAAGGATATATTTAAATACCGAAATTATCTTTTTCAGTGGGGCAGATAGATGAAATAATTGGGGGGGGGGGGCGGGGTGCGGATTGTGCCTTTGATGATACAAGCATGGAATTTGGTTCACCGTCAGAGTATGTCATGAGAGAGATATTTGGCTCAAGGGGCATCGCAGATTTGTCCTTTGAAAAAATAAAGGTAGAACAACAAGCAATTTTTCAAAAGTGGCAGCATGGCGGCCATTGCCTGTTATTCTACTTTTTTTTTTTTTTTAATAAGGATAAATCTGCAATGGTCCTATAGCCGCATATCTTTCTCATGACATACTCTGACTGTGTGCCTAATTCCATGCTTGTATCAGCACCGGGCACAATCCCATCCCCTGCATGCCGTACTGTTATTGTTCATAGCAGCTACTTTGTTTTCCCCAAGTCTGCCATATGAATCGTCACTTTATTAGTGCGAGTAGACCGTCCGTATATCATGGAATAAATATATTAAATGAAATTATTTTAACTGTACAGTTTAATGATGTGTTTGAAGCCCACTCACCATGAATGTAGCCTTGGTATTTAATTGTCCTCACAAAACGAGTTTAAAAAACATTCATATTACGTTCAGATATAAAAATTTCCATAAAAATACTGCAACCATAGAATAAAAACCATACAGCAATATTGTAATAAAACTGTAATAAAAGTATGTCGAAAATGCATACATAATTTCTGTATAAGCCAGGACACAATAAACGAACCGGGGAGGACACCTAATATTGTGCGTGAGGGTTTCTTGTTTTAGGAATGATGACGTTAGTTTTTATGGAACCTGGAGATCACCTCGAGTATGGTCCAACTGGAGAGAGGTCACAGACTTCTTCCCCTAAGTCGTGCAGATGTCAATACTCATGGGTCTATCTATGCCTCATCCAGAATGGCCAGGAATTGTCACCGAATACCTCCGGTGCCACCGTATCTGGGCACGGACTACACACGCAGTTCTGCGAAAGTTTTAGCAAATCACTACGGAAGTGTACTACCTCCATGCACGCGCAGAGGCATTTCAGAGTTGCTTTGAATGTACACATTTTTGGGGCCGACCGGTAAGGTCTTGTACTTGCTCTGTGGTTTTAAAATGTGCTTATCCAGTGATGTAAAGGTTCATTATATACAAGTTCATCTTTATTGAACACGATTCAGTCACGGTACCAGACCTACTGGTGTTGTCGCTCCCACACCCAGGACGATGCAAGTTGTAAGCACGCCGTTCTGAGCTCTCGGCATATTCTTGAACTGACAGGGAAGGGGATAGGCTTATATAACAGTCAGCGTTTCAGGGAAGAGATTCTGGAATCACACTAGTATCCTTACACCCTAAAAAAAACTCCCGGGTCAGAATTGACCCAGGTTCTGGGGTACCAGTGGGCCTGACCCAGTTCTGGGTCAGGCTGACCCGGAAACTGATTTTTAAAATATGGGATTTTACTTGGATTCTGGGTCAATTTGACACAGATTCCGGGTCACAATGACCCAGAAATGGGTCAGGCCCGATGGGACCCGGGTCAATGTTGACCCGGGAGTCTTCAGAGTGTATACCACTCTCTTTACCCGCGATTTATCACCTACCACACAAGGTATCCACTGCCGAGCTCTTGGTGTGCGCATCCACATGTCAAGCTGCAGTTTCTTACGGCAATTAACATTGATTTTTCAATTTCCAACCATGACAGGCGATCGCAGCTCTCGTCTGCACGCGTAAGCGTGCCAAATAATTGGCGCCAAAACATTTGGACAGGACAACATGTTTTTGAATTAACGGGAGGGAAATAAATCGACGTAGTTATTATTGACTTGTGTGCTAACTCTGTGTGTAAAACCACCGTCTACTTCGGATCAAATATGTCATGTTTTCTCGCGCGGAATTGAGTGGGGAGTAAATTAAGATTATTTTTGGGGGGTGGGGCGACGTGTCCCAGATGCTGGTAAATTAAGTTTGTGTCAAAATGGCGATCCATTCTCCGAGGCGATGTCACGAGTCGCGTCCGTTTCGAACAGCACGCGGTGCTTTCCTCTCAGGTCGCGGAACTCATGCGGGCCTCGTCAGAACTGTTCAAAAGTTTCATCGCAGTATATTATCATGTTGTTCAATTGATACAACTCCATGGGTATACCTGGAGGTAGTCCACCGTGGATGGGAGCAACACGAGGGACAGTTTAGTTTTCAGGAAATACTGAACAGAAATTGTGATTTGAAGTCTCCCGTAGAGTGCTCTCACATTGTCGAGAAAACATCAAACTGCGGTCATGTTTATACAATGCCCAACATCATGCTTGAACGTCTAGTTAGACTGGAGTTCAAACACACTTTTCTTTGACAGTAACAGCATTTTAGATGGCGTAATTGGCAGCAGTACTTATACAATTAAGCTTCAATATGAAAATGGTTGGTCAATTTAATTTTCCGTTAATCACTCCCGTAACAACTGTATGTATAATCAAAACATCGCCACCATTAATGCCAACGGCACAGCATTGATTACCTTTCTGAGGCCTACATCGGCATTTAGGCCTACTCCCACGCCACAACAACGTCAAGACTTAATACAATCTGTGACTATACGATATCCCGGATAACAAAAGCAAAAAAAAAAAACCTGTGGAAATGTTAGCTGAAAATTAGTATTTACCTGAACAAAATAGCGAAAACTCATGTCCGTGTTCTTAAGGGTATCATAAGGATGTTTTTTAGCGCGCGTTATTTAGGATCGACAACAGAGTTAACAGTATATCAGACAAAACAAATAGACGACAGGATCAAAACGCCATACGCATTTCGCTTTGCTAGTTTTAGTACCTGAGAGCAATTACATGAACTTGTGTAACCAGGCCAAGCTGTTCTACATCAAATCAGCTCCCTTTAAAGTAACACAGTCACAAAATCCACCTGTCTGTTTTTTTTTTTTAATTCTCATAATTGAGCGGTTAAAATTAGTTAATTTTCAAACTGAGTGAGCAAGGCGCACACCTGGCTATGCCCATTGTATTTTTTTTTTACATCCATTGATGGACCAATTTGATACTGAGAAAAAAAAACTGGTTGACGTCCAGCGAAAAAGTCAACCTAAATCTTCCACACAGAATTCGAAAAAAAGAGGGAGGTTCACTGCTTTTATAATTGAGAATAATTTACCGTACAAGGGAATCAAATTTGCTAAGAATCTGCTGGTAAACAGGATGTTGGTCTGTATAACCAGCAACGACTTGGTACGTTTAATTTCTCTTGGTTTTGCTCTATAAACGCATCACAAGGGAAAGTCACTTCTGTTTGCATCAGCTCCACGGTCGTCAAAAAAAAAAAACCACTACAGGGTGACAAAATAACCCTACACTTCTCTGATAGTGCCGACACCGAAAGAGATCTCATTATCTCACACAAAGAGGGCGCCTTCAAAGGAACAAAGGCACCGCCGAAAAAGGGGGCACCCTCCGAAATGGCCGGCTCCTTTGATCTGGCAGAGCCGTCATTACCCTTTGATTGAGGGGAAATGTTAGCCAGAACTACAGCGTGCCCGTGTCTGTGGGAACGGGGGTCGAAGAAAGGGTGTCTGTTTAGGGTTAGGAGGGGAACAACTGGGGGGTAAAGAGGCAACAAATAGTGGTAGCAAAGGGCAACTGACAGTGTCGCGTACTCTTTCCAAAAAAATAAATAAATAAAACATTAATGAATGAGTAAACACGCTGGATGAGCCTACACTAACCGTTTACATAGGCGTATGGAGACTCTTTGGTTACGGGGGGCAGAAGGGTTGATTGGCCTGAAATTTTACTCAGATAAAAACACAGGTACCAATTTATAATATAAAGTCTCTTTTCCCCTTCTCTTCTTCTTGCTTTGCCCGAATTTTCCCCACTGTTTAGACCAATTTTTTAATTTAATTTTATTTATTTATTATTTTATTTATTTGTTTTTATTGAATGTTTTCTTTCTTTATTTATTTAGTTATTACTTTTTTTTTGGGGGGGGGGGGGGGGGGGGCACCACCGGCTCGTACGCACATGACCGTTTAGTACATAGGCCTACTGTCCGTAAATGTTTTTAGTATGTTTGCAATCGGTCATGGCGATTCAGTTACACTTACAGCTGCGAAACTCACAATTTTTATCACCATGGAATGCATCGAAACACAGACGCCAGAATACGTTTTAAACAGAAATAATAAAAAAACAACACTTCGTTTATGGCCCATGACTTTGTAAGCCCACAACATTCTTCCCCTTGTTTGTGTGTAACCAATTCGGCCACCAGTTTCTTACTTAGTGCATTTTTAAGTAAGCCATTACACAAATACCGACAAATAAAACCATTAAAAGGACTAATATTTCTGGGGCGATGAAAAGTTCTCTTTATTATGTGATGTGTTACCCTTCGCTGACTTTGTTTCAGTCGGATGTCTTTATTCAGACAAAAGACCGGAGCGCCGACAAACGGCAAATGACTTCCCGTGTCCAAGGCTCCTGCCAGCCGGTTGCATTTTACGCGGCACCTCGGTGGTCAGAACACCGTAGATTTTGATGACTTTAAAAGCAAACAACATTTATTTTCTCAGCTTGGATTAGTCTCCGGGGTTAATAAATCTTCACAAACTTGAATATGATTGTTGGTAACAATAGGTATTGTTATTGATTGTTTTTTTTTTGAGGGTATTTTTGGGATTGTTGGTGGTTGCGATTTGGTGGAAAATGTGTTTGTGACCACGCGTCGTTTCGGGGAACTCTGAGAAAATAGTAGCACCAAGTTGACTTGTTATGAAATTCTTGTTTACATATTATTTTGTAACAGGTTGTTTACTTGAGAACGTCACCATTATATATCATGTTATTAATATGTTGATTTTCTAGTTTTGTTAATTTAATTAATTTTATTTCAACCGTCGACTACAGACTCGCACAAACAGAACGACGCTGACCACTTTAAACTTTTACGAGTCAACACAAGCATTTCATCTTATTTTTACCGAATAAGTATGACATAATTTTTTTTTTTTTTCAATTTTAATTTTGTTGATTTAAACTTTCATGGGTTAAATGAAAGATAAGGCATTCAATGAGTGAAATGTACTTTCAAAATCACTCATATCTTCGAATGTGAAGAGTGTACTTTCGAACAGCGAACGACAGCAGGACACAATTTTTGTTATTATTATATTATTATTATTATTTTTCCTTTTTTCAAATAATTATTACACCGTACATGACTGTGATATATTTGAAACGGGCTTTTGATTTTTCAATCAAGCCAAAAGCTGTTTTTTCCAGAAAATATCGCTTAACAATTTTGTTTGCAAACTAGATAAAATTTGCAGGGAATCAGTCAGGAGCAATTTACACTGCGTGGTATTTTGGCAGGTTACCCATTTCGGCTAAGCACGACTGAACAGTACTGAGGTATTTTTTTTTGTTTTTGCTCATCGATGAAATCCAGGCCCTGGTTATTCAGGGCTACTCAAGTTCAGGAACTGGATGGCAAGTCTGCCTAAAGTATGTTCGTTTAAATTCATGGAGTGTCGTGATTGGGCAAGTCTAGTTCACCAGACTCGAGTTCTGGCAGCAGAATGTGGGTTCGAATCCCGGTCGTGGCACTTTGTGTCCTTGAGCAATTAATTACGTTGTCCTTCGGATCGGATGGGACATTAAGCCGTAGGTCCCGTGTACTAGGGTGGTAGTGCACGTACAAGAACCCAGAACACTTCTCGTGGAAGAGTAGGGGAATTACTCCGGTTTGACTGGTTCACATATAGCAAGCACCCTTATCTACAGGTTTCCTCAGGCTTGAGAGCTACAGTGATTCAGTTCACTTATGAGGCATCCTTTGTTTCAGTAGCAGAAATGCATAATAATTATGATAATGATATCAAATAAAGAAACAAAGCAACGATTGGAAGAAGCAACGAACAACAAACGAAAACCTTGAGAAGATGCCTTCTGAAACGGAACTGGACCTCATATCTCTACAGGATGAAGCCAAATCCACGGACTAAAAACAACTCAAGAACAAGATTGGTAGAGGAATACATGTGGCACCAGCAACGTCTCCACTGATTAGGTTTTAGCTAGCCGTATGTAGGACTCTTTCTCTGTAATATTTAAACGAAAGTGAAAGGCCTACAGGGCTACGTTTTAGCCAAAGCAATTGAGCAGGGCATGCGTTCAACTATTATGTTTATGATAATAATAATACCGTGTATTTATTATGCGATTTCAAAGGCCTATATACGATATAGGCTTCTCAAACCTATACATTATCATTCCCTCCCCCACCTCAAGCGTTCCTGAAACCATCCCAACTCCTTAGGAGTGTGCAGCACCGGCAGCCAAGTGGGCTCACTTACTCGTTCACATCAACAATCTGTACCCTTCCATTTATCTATTTACTCCTGGAGGGTGATTTTACTCAATATTTTGCCTTGCAAGACGATTATTGAAACTTTACAAGACAAGATACATCTACCGACGGAACGAATAAAGATAACATATTTCTTAGAGAAAAGACAATATTGGTTCTGGGAAGAGTAAATTAAGTCTATTACCTGGTGTTAAATAAACAAACAATACAACCTGTGAAAAAAAGTATATAACTTGCGTTTTAGAGAGAGAGAGAAAAAAACAATCAAACAAACAACTAGACACAATGTGATGGCAATTGGCCGACGTGACGATCGACCAATGCAAACCGACATTTCGCAGTAAACCCGCGATTTTATGTCACGGCGGACAGTCAGCACCGAGCAGTCGTGAAACCACGCTTCCCCTACGTGAAACATCACCCGCACCGACATGTACCGTAACCATGTCCATCGAACCATCCGCTCCGAGATGGACACGGGGGTGGGGCTCCTTCGATGAAACTATGTCAACAGAGGGCGCAGAGCATCTTCGAAAACGCCAAACGGGTTCTTTGACATCGTGTAGCGGTCATGAGATAGTGTGCAATATTTTGGTCATTTCGCCTCTAATGTTCTGTCAACCAAAATCATGAAAACTGCTTCTCGGGTCATTTTTTCTGCACGCAATTTTTGGACGAATAACGAAATATGAAACAGGCTTTAATATTAAAGTAAGTAAAAGCGGAAGAAAACCGCTTTAGGATGGAAGTCTTGAAATGAAGCCAAACCGTTGGCCAAAAAAACAAAGCGAACTGGAGAGAGTGCGCTGCAGCTTTATATGCCACTCGGGCCGAAGAGGCTAGACAGAGAGGGAGAGAGGGAGGGAGGGGAAGGGGTCGAATGATACAAAGTCGACCCGAGTAGAAGAGCAGTCTGGGTTTGTTTACTTTCTTTTGTAAGTGGCTTGCCCTTGTCGTCAGGGGTGTAGATGCGAACCCCAGGGTCCGGTCATGGAGACAGTGTGCTCAATCAGGTCACCCCGTCAAGTTGTACGTTTTCCTCAGACACGCTACGGTGCTTGGCAAACTATTGGCGATCATCCGTGCAAAAATAGAAAAAAAAAGGAAATCAATTCCAAATTGATTTGATAATAGTGCATTATCAAACAACGACGAATCCACAGACAGCACGGATCGTGGACGAAAAGGACCCAAACGCGCGTATCTGTTGTTCACCAACACCGTTTGAAGTTGTCTGGTCTGGATTGTATGTGTCGTATGAGTCTGTCATGGAAAGTTACTGCTATGAATTACAAAAAGAAATGGCATACACCGTCAGACTCTTGTTCTAAGGACGGTCCTTGAAGTCGGCTGAGCTGTAGATCTGACACCTTGGGGAGGGTTTGCGTAAGGGGGGGGGGAGGGCGGTGAATGTCATGTCAAGTCCGCGGGGTAGGAAGTGGGTAGTCGGACCCAAGACACCTATTCTCCCAAAACGACTGCTTCAAAATGTTGGTTTGAACACTTTGATAATCCATAAGATATCAGTTTTCCCCTTTGTCTTCCTCCAAGATTGTATAAACGTGACTTCCGGGCTGTTTTTCTTTTATATATATATTTTTTGTACCTCTATCCATCTATAGGGGCTGGACATAGGCTAATAAGAGTGGATGGTCATTGCCAACTATCCATCATCTCCATTGTAATTTATTTTAATGAATGGTAATTGCTTTTGTACAAGCCCCCTTTTCAGTCAGTGAAGCTTATAGGGCTGGTAATACTATCTGACCACAACCATTGATTTTTAGATGATCAATAAAATGCCATGTTGTAATGAAGAAAACACTTTCTTTATTTTATGCATACGGTCAAGGTCCTTGTACTCGACTAAATTAAGAAATATGGGACCATTAATGAGGTTAATAAATTAGAAAACCCTTTAATATGACGAGCAAACATCCACAAAGATCCTCTGCCGACGACCTTTTGGTTATTAAGTCTAATTACTGATGATGTTCTTATAGGCAGGTATATAGATTACATCTTCTTCGGGAAACGTTCTGCAGCCCCCGATTTCACAGAGCTGTTTAGGCAGAACATGTTGCTTAACATAACATTTCCTGCTAAGCGAATATTAGCAGGAAACCAGTCACAGACATGGGATATGGTAGTTTGGCTGGTAACATTTCCTGCTTAGCGAATATTAGCAGGAAACCAGTCACAGACATGGGATATGGTAGTTTGGCTGGTAACATTTCCTGCTTAGCGAATATTAGCAGGAAACCAGTCACAGACATGTGATATGGTAGTTTGGCTGGTAACATCACTATGCACCAGAGACACACGGGTGGTTTATGGCTCTTCTCGCCCCTGAATACACCACTGGTCTATGTATGAATCTTCTGACATATTAATATCACCACAAACAAAGAACCGGCAGTGTTTGTCAGTACAGTGTATATCAGTTTAGGTTTAGCTCCAAATACAATTCTCGTTCCTTAAGAGAGATACTGAAGAAAAAAAATCACCACAAACACAAAATGAGATTCGGCAATCACAGGAAGACAGATTGATAATGGAACAACAGTCTCTGTAATTCTGTAAAAGTTTTTAATCCATACTCATTTACAAATCATAACGATGCGAACAAACCCGTGAATGTGCAGCCTTCGTATCTTATTCCCAAATTCTCAAAAAATAGTTTGCATTTTATTTTACATCTCCAAACTACCGGAATATCACAATAGAATTCTGATTTTTTTTCTGAGTGCAGAAAATATTGATCAGCACTTTCATTTTTGCTCAGCAGAAATCACATGGGGAAACTAGTTATAATCAATGTACATGGTAAAGGACATTCTGCCTGGTAAACCCTCAACTGCTAAGCAAGGTTACATCTGTGGTTAGCACATTTTGTGCGCGTGTAGAATTTGTACCTTTGCGTGGTGGAGAAACAATGATGGGATAAGCCCGCCGAAGCCCTCACGAAGACAGTCAGGGCATGGTGATCGAAACATCAAGAGCCCACGCAACTTGTTTAATAAGTTTACTTGATTACAAAATGAACAAGTAAATAGTAAAAACATCTTAAGTTCAAGTCAAACCTGACAAAAACGGTACAAAGAACACTTGCAAATTACGAAACAACATCATGGGTCCGGGACCCCATTCGAACATCTGATTACATAAGCAAACTCTATACATTGTTTGCTTTTGGATTTGTAACTATTTATATACAACTTTTTTACAAAATGTTGTCGAAGCAATTCCTGTGACTGTGTGCCTCTCCACTCTCCTTTTTCTCAAAGATGAAAGCCCCCATTGTTTGCTTTTGGATTTGTAACTATTTATATACAACTTTTTTACAAAATGTTGTCGAAGCCAGTCCTGTGACTGTGACTGTGTGGCTCTCCACTCTCCTTTTTCTCAAAGATGAAAACCCCGTTTTCAATCGGTGCCATTTCATACCATGGTGATTGGCACCATAAAGAAAACAACCTCAGATTTGAGGAGCGTTTGAATACAGTGTATGTTAAAATTGTCGACATTTCTTATCAATAATCATTTCCCCACTTTTTGCCCTAAGACTTAAAGGGCAACTCACGGTCATATGAAGCGTACTGAGAGGGTCAGAGGTTGTGAACTATATTAGAGGTTGTGAACTATATTAGGCGTTTTAAAATGTTGATATTGCTACAGCAAACACAAAAATGCGGGGATTTGTTGGGGGGGGGGGGGGGAACATACAATTTTAACAGGAACTCGGCTTGATTATATGCTGTTTAAGGGGGGAGGGTGTGACTACGAACATAATGCACCTTGATCCCAACACACATTTAACGTGTTGATAAGCAGGCCTACTACTTGGGGTGATCTGAGGTGGGGGTGGGGTCTTAAACAGAAGTACTCTCTCTCTGTACGACTTTCAAATGTTGAAAACTTTGGACGATTCCTTATTTTGGATTCAGACGTGTTTTTTTACAGATATACAACTGGTGAGTGGGGTGGATTGGGTGCATAAATACAGGCTTGCTTGTAAACTTAGATCGGGAAAAAACACAAGGCTTCTTTGACCAGTCTCATCAACGAGGTAAATGAACTGGTGCTAAAAGAGGGGGTAGTAGCTGCACACAGTCAAGGTAATTTAAAGCGAGTGCAAGACTTTTTGACAAGATATAAATTTACATTCTACGGGTTTTTTTCCCTCAAGAAGTTGTTTACATTTGTTTTGAATTGATTCACCATAGACCTTTATCATGCTGCCACCATCTTGGTCATGTTCCCTGTATCCAATAACAGTAATAGATGCTAATATTCATTGCACAAAAAGGAACCAGACTATTTGCCCTTCCAGCCTCAGTTTGGTTACATTGGTTTAAATGGGAGAAAATCAAGATGGCCGCGCCATGATAAAGGTCTATAGAAGGAGCTGAGACGGTTTCTTTAGACAAGTTGTTCCAATGTGCTTATACGAGAGCTACATTGTGAGTTGATTTTTGGGTGAAAAACATAAGAATTGTTACACTGTGGGCTTAACCCCAGAATGTTTTTATAAGGGAAAACATTAAAAAAAGGGGATCATAGAACTACTGTTGGGAAAACCCCAGTTTGTCTCTCTAGTAAGTCTGTTTGGTCAACCAGCCTAAGTAAGAAGCTGTGAATTTTAGCCTAATATCGAGTCTGCATTGGTTTTTACAAAGCTTTTTACAATGGCCCCTTGTGGAACGTACGCATCTACATTAGGGAAATATATCCTAAAGTTCTCATTCATTCCCTCAAGCATCCGCCTATCAGACAAATGTATTGCGACTTTGCATTACCACCAGAATTTCTTCAGTGAAATTGGAACATATAAAACAAAACAAGACATTCAAGTGTTGTTTCAGGCGGTCTCTAAAGCCATAATGTTTGGTACTTTGGAGAGGCGACATTTCATAAACGAGGGGGAAAAAAGTTTTTTTTTTTAACTAGGTCTCAAACACCATATGCCAGTATCAGCGACAATAAAAACAAGATTCTGATGTAGAACATTATACAGTGAGACAACAATTGCTGGCCAGGCATCACAAATTTTTATGGTTTCAACGGAGGAATCCCAAACTACAGCATTCATTACCTCACAGCACCATATGGCAACTTTGTAGTTTTATTTTTGTAATTTGTTTTGTTTTTTAAATGGTGCAGGTCATGAAAAATAATCACGATGGATGTTTTTTTTTTTTGGGGGGGGGGGATTTTTTTCGCAGGGAAATATTTACAGAGGTACTGCTGCAGGTGAGACTCCTGTGCAATGTAAAGGCATCGTTTGGAAGAAAACTTTGAAATTATTGAAATAGTTATTCGTTGTTGTGGATAGTTCGGGGCCTAACAGCAATATGAAAGACAAATTGACTCTAAAACTGGCCACCTGTCGCACTTTACAATATAAGGAGTTCAGAAGATCAGGAGGACAATGGAAAAATCTGTTTGGAAGAGGTTTAAGTTTTCCCCATTGCAAGAGGTGGTGTGACGACAGGGGCAGACTTTCATAACTTGTGCAGAGCTTCACACGCACAGCACGCTAGCGTGCACTGCACTGCTGCAGCGTTCTTCTTTTGGTAGGCGCAGTCTACCACAGCAGTTGTTTTTTCCCTGCCATCTTTCTGGTTTTGGGCAGCTCTCTGCAGATATTCTGCTGACACGCCTTGCAGTAATGCAGTCTACAACAGCAGCAGTTTTTTCCCCTTGTTTTTTCTGGTTTTAAGCAGTTCACTTCAGATTTTCTGCTGGCACGCCTTGCAGTGTTGCAGTCTACCACAGCAGTTTTTCCCCTTGTTTTTCTGGTTTTAAGCTGTTCACTTCAGATTTTCTGCTGGCATGCCTTGCAGTGTTGCAGTCCCACAGCAGTTTTTCCCCTTGTTTTTCTGGTTTTAAGCTGTTCACTTCAGATTTTCTGCTGGCATGCCTTGCAGTCTATAACAGCAGCAGTTTTTTCCCCTTTATTTCTGGTTTTAAGCTGTTCACTTCAGATTTTCTGCTGGCACGCCTTGCAGTGTTGCAGTCTATAATAGCAGCAGTTTTTTCCCCTTGTTTTTCTGGTTTTAAGCAGTTTACTTCAGATTTTCTGCTGGCATGCCTTGCAGTGTTGCAGTCTATAACAGCAGCAGTTTTTCCCCTTGTTTTTCTGATTTTAAGCAGTTCACTTCAGATTACCTGCAGACACGCCTTGCAGTGTTTCATCGTTCTTTAGCGATTATTTTAGTCTGCCTAGCACAGCAGCTTCAGTCTTCATCTAAAGTGGTTGCAGCTCCAGCCCCCCTGCATCACTTCATTTTCTACACCCCCTCTCTTCAGCTGAATCACAAGACTTTCTTCATTACTGCCGACGGAATGATAAACTTGTCTACTGGTGACGAGGTGCTACCTTCGCAGTGTTGACGTTGGCAGAGGCCTGTACAGTGCCCTACCCTATCAGGAAACAACCACACCTGCGAGAAAAACCAATCCATAGGAATTTAACGAGTTGAAAGGACAATTATCAGTTACAAACAAACTATGCTGTTTTAACTTCAATAATGTACAATTTTGTGAGTCTTTACTTATGATTATTCAAAGTGGGTGAATTCCTGCTCGTCAAGTTTCAATACTCAAAGCTACCAATGCCCAAAATCAAATTAATTTATAATAATTACCTAGGCATAGCTCTGCTACAGAATTTTGTTAAAAAATTTTTAATGTGTAAAAATAAGTCCTGTGTGTGAGATGAAAAGTCATATGTACGAGATATTAAGTTGCAAATCTACCCTTCACAGCTAATAAACTTCCAATTCATTTCATTCCATAACCCCTCCCCCCCCCCTCACCACCACCACCACACACACACAAATTTTTTTTTTTTAATTAAATAAAAAAAAACAAAAAAACATCAAATATCAAAAACGTTATCCTCATGAGAATGTCACAACAATCAGTTACAACAATAGTTACGACAACAATAATAATAACAACAACTTTACTGCCGGATAAACATATTCAAAAATGCATTACAATCTGAAATACAGCAGTACACAAAATAATGCATTACAATCTGAAACAAAACAGTTCGCACAATAATGCATTACAATCTGAAATAAAACAGCACACACAATAATGCATTACAATCTGAAATAAAACAGCACACACAATAATGCATTACAATCTGAAATAAAGCAGTTCGCACAATAATGCATTACAATCTGAAATAAAACAGCACACACAATAATGCATTACAATCTGAAATAAAACAATTTGCACAATAATGCATTACAATCTGAAATAAAACAGTTCGCACAATTCAAGACTGGTAAAGCAATCACAAATCAAAACCAAATATAAATAGATTAAAACTAACAATGTTACACATAAAAATCATAATCAGTTAACCAGTTAATGATAATAATATGCAGTTCTTCTACAGCGCTTTATCATACCCCAGGGCGTCTCAAATCGCTCATATTTTTCCCCAACAAGGTTTGCGGAGGTATGTTCGAAATATTAGACCCATTTATGGACATACATGTAGCACCATGTGACGGTTTACGGGGTGCTGTGGTGCAATCTGCAGCCAACCATACCACAAAACACCAAGGTGAACCCCTTCTCTTAACGGCAAGTGTACTGGGTACTTTTTTATGTGCATTACACAATACACAGGACATACGGCTTTGCGTCCCATCCAAAGGACGAAGCAGTAATAGTTAAGTGTCTTGTTTAAGGACACAAGTGTCAAGACCGGGACGGGAGCCCACACTCGGCTGATCAGAAACACCAGAGCTCGAGTCCAGTGCGCTTGACCGCTCGGCCACGACACGCCACACCAGAGTATTTGTTCAAAAATAAAGGGCTTGCAAAGAAGACAAGACTACCAACCTGGTCAGCCAAAGTACTCTGGAGGTCTGGTCCCACGGCAACCACCTTGTAGCCAATCACGGGAGTCTTTACATCCTTCTTCATCTGACATACAGCACAGCCGATTGGTTGGTAGCAACACTGGTCCTTCTCACTCCAGTGAGCATTTCTAACGAAGCCTGGACAAAAAAAAAGCAAAGATAAGTACTGGATTTTCTCCCCATTTAATTTAATATAAACCTAAATGTGGCTAGAATCGGAAACATGGCCTGGCTTCCGTTTTAGTGGGGCAGACAGGGGAAATATCTTGGGAAATTGTGCCTTTGATGATACAGTGTGGAATTTGGCACACCGTCAGAGTATGTCATGAGAAAGATATTTGGCTGAAGGGCCAACGCAGATTTGTCCTTTGAAAAGCAATTTTCATTTTCTTTTAAATGGCTGCCATTGCTTGTTTTTCTACCTATTTTTTTTGTGTTCACATCAAAAATCTGTGACATACTCTGACTGTGCGCCAAATTCCAGGCTCGTATCATCAAAGGCACAATCCGATCAGGTACCTGCCATACTTTTTCTGGTAGAATGAGAAACAACATTCGATATTGTATACTGTACACAGGGAACTTGACTTAAGATGGTGGGATCACACAACTTCAACGACATTTATCTTCCATCTTGTGTTACTCCGGTTTCCAATCAGTGGAACCAAAGTGAGGGCTGGAAGGACACATAGTCTGGTCCATGTTTTGTCAATACTTGAATCAGTCAACAATATTAATACTGAAACACAGGGGACTTGACAAAGGTTGGTGTCAGCATGATAAAGGTCTACAGACCTTTGGTACAGGTGGCATTCACAGCACAAAAAAATAAAATAAATAAATAAATAAATTACTGGTAGTCAGTAGTGTTTGTAAACAATAGACCTTATGCATGTGATGTCACTTGAGTAGGGAGCCCTCGTATAGAGGTAAAAAGGGGGCTGTTCGTTGACCCCTCCTAGCACTGTGCATAGAAATCCCTGTGCCTGTTTTCATTGGTTCATCATCAGTTTACCTCTAAATACACCGATCCATTAAGCCCCGCCCCCATACGTGTTGACCAATCACAGCCTTGGGTACGCCACCGAAAGTCCGACAAAAGTCCGACACGATAAAAACCCTATTGGAAAATGTAAACATGCATGCGCGTGCTTATAGCGCGCGCATTCACGTCGTGCAGTGTGGCATTGAAGAGACGCACATGGTGTTTGCCATGTGTACAGTGGTGATTTAGCCAATGCTGTGATTGGTCATTATGTTTGGGGGGCGGGGCTTAATGGATCGGTCTATTGGCGGATGCATGATGTCAGTGTAGAAGGTCTACTAAAAGGTTTATTGCGATTTTTTCAAACTTCAAGTTTTACTTTTACTTTGGGTGTGTTTCCCCCCCCCCCTCCCGTTTTTGTTGTTGATTGGGGTGGAGGAGTTTAGGATAGTTAAAGGCACAGAAAATAAATTTATTTTTCGTACGGGGAAGCGAATTAGTATGAAAATTAGTTCTTAAGAATACTACTCCACTGCGCAGAAGGTCTTGGCGGTGATATGCACTGGTATAATTATAAGGTGAGGGTGGCAAAATTACGCCCTCTGCGTACCGACAGACAACAATTAACTCTTTCTATTATTTTAGTGTTTTGGTCAAACAAAGTTATGCTAACTATAACTACATTACACTTGTTTTTTTTTTATAGAGTTTTCAGGATTTTTCAGAGCAATTTTCTCCCTTAAGGAGTTTGATCTCTGGTTATTTCATCCTGCAAGCAGCAAGCAGGAGCTGCACATTGACTATTAGAATGGATAAACTACATGATGTAGGTTTTAAAAGTGCATCATAAACTGGAAGCCAATTTGAATAAATAAGGGTCCGCACGTCTGTCGGCAGGTTCTCCTTGACTGTCAATTCTCCACTAAGCTACTGACTCTGTCTGGGAATTGAAATAAAATTTGTCGCACTAATTCTTTTACAAAAATTTGCCCTTTCTCTCTCTCTCTCTCGCTTTCAATCCTCCCCCCCCCCCCCCGCAAATTCACACAAAGCAAGTTTTCTATAATTTTTACGACAGAAATAAGCCGACAAACAATCCAGACATTAAAAAAAGGAAAACAACAAAATCTATATTCCAAGTGAGGATCAAGTCTTAAGAGGGCTGCACAAAAAAAACGGGGCTGATTTGTTAGAATTTCTGGTGGTCCAGACATAACAGCCCAATTATACTTTTTTTTAACGCTGGCTTCGTTAAGGCTGATATGACTCCAGAGATGCGCCCATAAAGACAATGGGCAATTAGTCAGAGCGGGCAGAGAGAGAAAGACTATAAGAGGGTAGACTCGTCATCGCTGTCAAGTAGCGCGTGTCCGCCGCTCTCACCTGCCCTGTTATGGTCACAGGTGAGTTGCCTAATTGGTATGACAGACCATTACGGAGTCTCTGCGATGCTTAATGCGTAGACTGGGAGGCACCTTGGAAAGAAGCGCTTGGTTATTACACCGCGTCGCACCCCCACCCCCCCCCCCCCTTCCAACCACTTCTCTCTCTATGCTTTACCGGGTCTCTAACCACGGACATGCCTGACCGGTAATAAATTGCCCTCCCATATATTTCTCCCATTAGAGACTGGAATGACGCAAATGGGACATTTGGTAATATCGGTGATCGGTACTGGCCGATCACCCATCAAGGATTAACTGGGCAAAGCGCCGTCTTTTACACCGCGCTCGCTGGTACATTGGAATGTGATTACAGGGAGAAGTTATAAAAAAAAAAAAAAAAACTCATCCCGCTCGTTTATCTGCTTGGTAATTAATTAACGGTATGATGGCCATGTTGCCTTTGACTTTTTAGTCAGTTCGTTAGACATGAAGGTCTTCTCTGCAATAAACTGAAGTAACTCCGGCAATGACTTAGACCAACTCTCGCTGTTTTGATAAACATCATTCCTAGATGTTAATGTACTAACATGGGCCCAGTGAACATCGTTAATGGTGAGTGAGAGAGACTGGGGGAATGGTGGGGAGGAGGGGGAAAAAAGGGGAGTCTGTATGGTGTGTTTTGCTCATTATTTGGGCCAAAAACAAAAAGATGAGTGAGAGAGACAGGGGGAATGGTGGGGAGGAGGGGGGAAAAGGGGAGTCTGTATGGTGTGTTTTGATCATTATTTGGGCCAAAACAAAAAGATGAGTGAGAGAGACAGGGGGAATGGTGGGGAGGAGGGGGGAAAAGGGGAGTCTGTATGGTGTGTTTTGATCATTATTTGGGCCAAAACAAAAAGATGAGTGAGAGAGACAGGGGGAATGGTGGGGAGGAGGGGGGAAAAGGGGAGTCTGTATGGTGTGTTTTGATCATTATTTGGGCCAAAACAAAAAGATGAGTGAGAGAGACAGGGGGAATGGTGGGGAGGAGGGGGGAAAAGGGGAGTCTGTATGGTGTGTTTTGATCATTATTTGGGCCAAAACAAAAAGATGAGTGAGAGAGACAGGGGGAATGGTGGGGAGGAGGGGGGAAAAGGGGAGTCTGTATGGTGTGTTTTGATCATTATTTGGGCCAAAACAAAAAGATGAGTGAGAGAGACAGGGGGAATGGTGGGGAGGAGGGGGGAAAAGGGGAGTCTGTATGGTGTGTTTTGATCATTATTTGGGCCAAAACAAAAAGATGAGTGAGAGAGACAGGGGGAATGGTGGGGAGGAGGGGGGAAAAGGGGAGTCTGTATGGTGTGTTTTGATCATTATTTGGGCCAAAACAAAAAGATGAGTGAGAGAGACAGGGGGAATGGTGGGGAGGAGGGGGGAAAAGGGGAGTCTGTATGGTGTGTTTTGATCATTATTTGGGCCAAAACAAAAAGATGAGTGAGAGAGACAGGGGGAATGGTGGGGAGGAGGGGGGAAAAGGGGAGTCTGTATGGTGTGTTTTGATCATTATTTGGGCCAAAACAAAAAGATGAGTGAGAGAGACAGGGGGAATGGTGGGGAGGAGGGGGGAAAAGGGGAGTCTGTATGGTGTGTTTTGATCATTATTTGGGCCAAAACAAAAAGATGAGTGAGAGAGACAGGGGGAATGGTGGGGAGGAGGGGGAAAAAGGGGAGTCTGTATGGTGTGTTTTGATCATTATTTGGGCCAAAACAAAAAGATGAGTGAGAGAGACAGGGGGAATGGTGGGGAGGAGGGGGGAAAAGGGGAGTCTGTATGGTGTGTTTTGATCATTATTTGGGCCAAAACAAAAAGATGAGTGAGAGAGACAGGGGGAATGGTGGGGAGGAGGGGGGAAAAGGGGAGTCTGTATGGTGTGTTTTGATCATTATTTGGGCCAAAACAAAAAGATGAGTGAGAGAGACAGGGGGAATGGTGGGGAGGAGGGGGGAAAAGGGGAGTCTGTATGGTGTGTTTTGATCATTATTTGGGCCAAAACAAAAAGATGAGTGAGAGAGACAGGGGGAATGGTGGGGAGGAGGGGGGAAAAGGGGAGTCTGTATGGTGTGTTTTGATCATTATTTGGGCCAAAACAAAAAGATGAGTGAGAGAGACAGGGGGAATGGTGGGGAGGAGGGGGGAAAAGGGGAGTCTGTATGGTGTGTTTTGATCATTATTTGGGCCAAAACAAAAAGATGAGTGAGAGAGACAGGGGGAATGGTGGGGAGGAGGGGGGAAAAGGGGAGTCTGTATGGTGTGTTTTGCTCATTATTTGGGCCAAAACAAAAAGATGAGTGAGAGAGACAGGGGGAATGGTGGGGAGGAGGGGGGAAAAGGGGAGTCTGTATGGTGTGTTTTGCTCATTATTTGGGCCAAAACAAAAAGATGAGTGAGAGAGACAGGGGGAATGGTGGGGAGGAGGGGGGAAAAGGGGAGTCTGTATGGTGTGTTTTGATCATTATTTGGGCCAAAACAAAAAGATGAGTGAGAGAGACAGGGGAAATGGTGGGGAGGAGGGGGGAAAAGGGGAGTCTGTATGGTGTGTTTTGATCATTATTTGGGCCAAAACAAAAAGATGAGTGAGAGAGACAGGGGGAATGGTGGGGAGGAGGGGGAAAAAGGGGAGTCTGTATGGTGTGTTTTGCTCATTATTTGGGCCAAAACAAAAAGAAAAGAAAGAAAAACAAACTGTTTTTAAAGAATTTATCTTCAATGTAAAGTTTTGAAAACTGGCTGCAGAAAGTTTGTTCACCTCAAAGTCAGAATTTGTATTTCAAGTTGTTTTGAAAGGATTTGTGCTAAGCAAAATTTCTTCTTTTGACAAAATGTCATTCAAAATGTACATATTGATACTAATATAAACAAAATCTTGTTCCAAAATCTTTCTCTAAAAATCTTTTTCAAAATACCATTCTTGATATGTTTATATGCATCTATTTATATAAAGTCTTCATCACAAGTGTAATTATTGATATATTGATAAAAAAACAAAATCCTGTCCAAAAACCTCTCTCAAATCTCTGTTCATAATTGATAAACAGATCATGACTACCTTCCGCGTCAGGTCTGCAGCACGAGCTGACGACACTAATATGATGACAAAATAATGTGCAACGATCTAAAACAAACACGCAAACTTGGAGCACAAACAACAATCAGGATGACATTTATCCATCCGGAAAAGACAACACGCCGAAAAACAAACAGAACTTCTGCGTGGGTGTGCTGCTCTCTCCAAATCAACTCCTGTTATTCTAACTCATTACCGTGATCTCCACAAAAAAAATATAATAAATTGTGCAGACGGTCTTCGTCGTCTGGTCTCTCTTTTGATATTCTAATTAAGAGTTCTTTATAATAATCAAATCTCCTCACTCAACGCATTCTGGTTTTTGCTCATCCCCCCCCTCCCCCAGCCAAACCACATGGGTCGTCTCATTTTGGCCCTGGCGCTAATCATTTCAGACGAGCAGGTCTGTTACAACAGGGCGGGGCATTTTCACAAGTTAACGGTCCTTCACATTACGCTGTATAGCGTTGTTTAATTATTTTCTCATTGCCCCCGACCGCATCTACTCTCTCCTCCAGGCGACATATTGTCCCGATACAGGCCTTGAATTTGACAAGGGGAGTATTTGACAGCCTTGTTTTTTTTTCTCCCTCCCTCCCTCTATTTCTCTCTTTCTTTTATAAAGATGTGTGATGGGTGAGGGTGCCATGTGGCGTTTGACCATCTCATTGTACAGAGGGGCAGCTGGCCTGAAGGTCGGGGGCGGTCAAGCAGCAATGGAGCAAACGACCAGAAGTAATGGTGGTATTGTAATAGATGAAGAAAATGATCTGTCTTCCCATGCGAGAGATGAAAGCCTTTCTGACCCGTAACAGCTTGCTTTTTGGTAACAGAACTGAAAGAGTTACGTTATCATCAAGCTGTTGCTACTGATCACTCAACTGTTTTCCTTCAAAAAAGAAAAAAACAAAACAACCCTGTTACTTTGTGGGTACGATTCGGACTAATAAGCCTCAGTGCCTCTGGACATTACATTGCCGTGGGGAGAACTTCAGCTAGTTCACTAATTTGTCATCTTGAACGATCAATTGGCGATCTTGTAAAGGGGGAAGATTGACTTCAGTTTCAGGCCAGCTACAATCCATTCAAGTCCATCCGGAACAATTTTGTAATCGACAAAAAAATTGCATCAAAATAGTAGAAGAGGGGTCACTTTTGGGATTCTACACATTATGGTATCTTGGGCTGCGTCTTATTGTAACCACTTCAGCTTCGGCTTTGGCTGATGGCTATGACCAAGTTGAACAATAGGACTGTGTGGCCTTCAAGCCATAGCCTTACACTTGGACGGCGGACAAAAACTGGCAATGCGATAATGTTTTTGGTACTTGACTTAAACTTGCCTTTCTCTCTCACAACAAAACAGCTGGGTTTCAGGCATAATATGAAAGAGGAATATAATCAGCAACAATTTGAGCACATGTTACTTGTTTCGTATGCAATGTTTTGTGGTCAGTTCCGTTCCAGAATGAATTAACCAAAACAGGTCACAATGAAATAGCAGAACACAAGACATGACTCCAAACACAACCAGCAACAAAACAACAACGATAATAAAAAATTCTCCAACACCGGAAATCACACATGCAAAACTGTTGTTGAACCTAATCAGTTTTGATCTGATCAGGAAAAAATTAATTAACACAAAAAGGTGCCCCCCCCCAAAAAAAAAAAAAAAAAAAAAAAAAAAAAACAGAAGCGAGATTTTTGTGGAAAATTGTTTGTAGAGAGGTGAAAAATACATGGATAGAGTCATTACCCAGAGAAAAAATGTCCATCCTTTAGTCAAGCCGACAACCCACGTACTTTTGGCATAATCAAACAGCAGAGAAAAGAAAAAAAAAAAAAAAACCCACCAAACATCCCAGTCACTTTGTATGAATTTGGAAGTCAATGTGTTAATTTCTATGCCATCAAGCCCACTTTTAGTCTTGCCGATCAGGCAGACCTCAAAGACCACCGCCACTTCCTCCCAACTTCAAAGCCTGCCGCCCCCCACAAAACAAGACTATTTTACGCACTATTAACAGAGAGCCACACAGTTTTCTTTGCCAGAGCGTGTGTACAAGTTTATCTAATTTCATTTAGGTTTTTTTTTTTTTATTCTCTCTCTCTCTCTCTTTTTATATTTTTATATGTTTATATTTTATCAAAAGCAGGAGCCGACGAGTCAACCATGTACGACGACGGGAGTCTTTTAGTTCTCCCCCCACACCGAAGCTGTCGGTTCAGAAAGAGCCTTGAGGGATTCCCATTTAGATTACTGACAAATGCTCTAAAACGGCTCATTGTTGGCTAGCACAAAGGTGTTTGCAGCCTTCTCTTGTTGTCGGGCTTGATAGGTATAAACCCTTTTCCTCTGTGTGGACTTGTTCCCGCATTAGCAGTAGTAGCGGCGTTTTTTCTTTCCCTTTTATTTTTCACCCTTCCGCTCTTCTGACATTTGTAACATGTACTTAGTTCCGCCGGTGACGGCAAAAGTTGACGTGTTAGTTCACACTGGTATTATTTACTAATAGTAAAATGAGTCCACGTCAATTTGGGAGTCAATAACAATTGCCACTGACGGAGCCGGCCTCTTCTGGGGACCTGCTCATGCGGAAATGATTACAAAATATAATAAACGTAGTGCTTGTTACTTTGCTGTTTGTTGTACTTTTGAAAAACTGATAAACTAAAATGTGTTTCCGGTTTTGGAAAACAACCAAAAACAAATTTGGTATCAACGTAGTCCTTAGAGTGCAACAAAGCAAGCTCACAGTGTTCATGTAATGATATTTCCCAGCAACACCACACTCAGTAAGAGTTTCGACTAAGTGTTTTGGCGGAAGAATAACCCGACAACAAAAACCATACTGTTCAGCTTCCAGGAGTCAGTTAATTCCAAGGCTGGATACATAAAATAGCTTGATCTAAGTTATGCAACAAACAACACCAATAAAAGAAGAACAAAATTACGCTCAGGTAGTAAAAAACTTTTAGTTTCTGCAGGCAGGATGGGAAAAATAGAACCATCAAAGGAGCCATAATTGTTATAGTTTTCTGATCAACGTTTAGCACCATAAGGCAGACACAAGAGTCATAATTTTCCCCTCCATTACTCTCCATGCGTTGAACACTTTTGAACAGTTGAATTTGGTTGGAATATAAATACGTGCTCATTTGCATTATCTATGCTACACTGTGCATACTGCTAAATAACGTCGACCTTTGCGATTACTGCATCAGGATTGAGGAAATGGTGAACGGTGAACGATAAAGATTCGTGAACTGAAAATGTTGGGTTTTTTTACGTGCTCGATTTTGTTAAAGGGTGAGCACAACGTTGGTAAGGTAGAAAAAATAAATGTTCACAGAGCTTTCACATAACTCACATGGTTTAAAGAGAGTCATGATGGAAAACTTCCCGTGAACTATTTTTGCCTGAAATGCTGCAGTTTTTGAGAAATGAGTCAAACAATTAGTTTTGATCTCGCATGGCAAAAACTTGTTGTTATGCCACGGTAATAGATTGGGAATTTCTATTGGTGTGCTACAAAGATGCATGCACACGGCGCGCGGGCCGAGGCTGGGAACATGAGTGATGTACCCTATTGTTCAACAATAAATCAACAAAAGCAATTTTGTACACCGAAGGGAGCAAATGGCACCCTTGGCTTTGCCTCGGGTGCCATTTACCCCCTTGGTTGTACAAAACACCATGGACCCCATCACAGCGTGCAACAATTGTATGTTTTAAGGATTGAGACAGTAGGGATCCTACATAAACTCATATTGGTTGATTTGGGAGGATTGAGGCAGTAGGGATCCTACATAAACTCATATTGGTTGATTTGGGAGGATTGAGGCAGTAGGGATCCTACATAAACTCATATTGGTTGATTTTGAAGGATTAAGGCAGTAGGGATCCTACATAAACTCATATTGGTTGATTTGGGAGGATTGAGGCAGTAGGGATCCTACATAAACTCATATTGGTTGATTTGGGAGGATTGAGGCAGTAGGGATCCTACATAAACTCATATTGGTTGATTTGGGAGGATTGAGGCAGTAGGGATCCTACATAAACTCATATTGGTTGATTTGGGAGGATTGAGGCAGTAGGGATCCTACATAAACTCATATTGGTTGATTTGGGAGGATTGAGGCAGTAGGGATCCTACATAAACTCATATTGGTTGATTTTGGAGGATTGAGGCAGTAGGGATCCTACATAAACTCATATTGGTTGATTTGGGAGGATTGAGGCAGTAGGGATTCTACATAAACTCATATTGGTTGATTTGGGAGGATTGAGGCAGTAGGGATCCTACATAAACTCATATTGGTTGATTTTGAAGGATTGAGGCAGTAGGGATCCTACATAAACTCATATTGGTTGATTTGGGAGGATTGAGGCAGTAGGGATCCTACATAAACTCATATTGGTTGATTTTGAAGGATTAAGGCAGTAGGGATCCTACATAAACTCATATTGGTTGATTTGGGAGGATTGAGGCAGTAGGGATCCTACATAAACTCATATTGGTTGATTTTGGAGGATTGAGGCAGTAGGGATCCTACATAAACTCATATTGGTTGATTTTGAAGGATTAAGGCAGTAGGGATCCTACATAAACTCATATTGGTTGATTTGGGAGGATTGAGGCAGTAGGGATCCTACATAAACTCATATTGGTTGATTTGGGAGGATTGAGGCAGTAGGGATCCTACATAAACTCATATTGGTTGATTTGGGAGGATTGAGGCAGTAGGGATCCTACATAAACTCATATTGGTTGATTTGGGAGGATTGAGGCAGTAGGGATCCTACATAAACTCATATTGGTTGATTTGGGAGGATTGAGGCAGTAGGGATCCTACATAAACTCATATCAGTTGATTTTGGAGGACTGCTGCATAACATAAACAGGTTGGGGTAAATGAGACACTCAAGGTTTTTTTGTTCGGATCGGAAGAGTTTTCTCAAGAAATCCTCTGAATAACATCGTCAAACCCATCCCAAACTGATTTTGTCTTACAATCTGTATAAAATTGAAGAATTAATCATTTGCAAAAGAGACTGTACGACTGGCAGTTAACTATTTTGATGCATTATCTGTCTATGCCACAATACCACGAACATCCAATCCGACACCAATCAACAAAAGTCTTGACTTATTTCATAAAAAAAATAGCTGTCTTGATGCATTGTCTGTCAACGCCACAATACTTCACTGAGTCTGACACCAAGCAACAAAAGTCTCAACTTATTTCATATATAAAAAATATATATATTTTTTTGCGGTAAAAAAAGACAGATAACATATTCAAAGTTTTGTTATAAATTGTTTATGAAATTGCTCCACATGGATTTGCACCATGCAATCAATCAGGAGGGAAATTGAATGGCGATATATTTCGTTTCCGACACATCGCTTCAGTAACTTTCATCATTTTTAAAGCGTCTGAATCGCAGGATTTCAACAATTAGTGAACAACTTTGCAGATATAAATGTAGAGCCGGGAGTTATACAGACGCCACGGAGACCATTGCCTCCGTTGCCCCTGGTCTTGGCCTTGGTGCCCCTTCAAAAATTTCCCAAAGACGTTAAGTGTCCTTTGCCAAATGCAAACAGCCTCGCCCTCTCAAAGATGAATGTCCAGGCCTGCAGAGCACTTGAAGTTTGAAAGGCATTTTACATGATTTTACATAGTTCAGTGTGGAACATGCTAAATATATCAACATGTGCTCCCGTTTGACTTCAACTGCCTGTTCCAAATTATACTTCATATGGATTTGGACAAGTCTTCAGGGCACTACTATAAAGTGTAAACAACAAAAGGGAAATCAATCTGTTGAATCATTCTATAAAATCCACACTGAAAAAAAAAGAAAAGAAAAGAAAGAAAGAAAAGTAAACAAACTATCGCAAAATCTCTTTTGACTGGGGAGTCAAGCTCGATCGAGAAAACCAGCTTTTCCAGTGAGTGCAAAAGCAGACTCAGTGATGTAGATCGAGGCTGAATCACACTAGCGAAGCCTGACTGGCGTACGGATGCACGCTCCAACAACGCATGCCCCCAAAAAGGAAAGTGTTTCCCACTCTTGTTCTCAAGCAGCAGACCAGAGTATGGGCAGTCTCTGGACAACACCATTTCCGAAAGTCACCCGAGTGTGGGGACCCTCCTGTTTGTGATGAAGTCAAGGTAGCAGTTTATATCATGACCTTCTGTTTAATTGATTTTTGTTCCCCCTTCTGTTCACTTTGTGTCTCTCTAAAAAAAATCTGCACAACCAACAGAGTTTACAATTGAACAGTTTTCTTTTGAAACTTGGATATGAAAGAGGTGCTCCAAGGTCAAATTCAGTTTTGCGATGCGCTCTATTTTCAATTGATAGAGTCCCTATGAAAGAGGGAGGGGGGAGGGGGAGTTTCCAACCTCACATTAAAATGGTGGAAAATGCTATTATATTTTATACCCTTCCAGTGCAAATATCGTCAAAATCCCCAAACATCCAATGACGTCACATTTCAAATATGGGTGCGTAAACTTTTGCGCAGGAAATTTTTGGTTCATTCCTGAATTTTGATGATATTCAGTCAAAACGGCATTGAATTTAATGCTTTGACTGACGCAAAAAAATCCTCTTTTGATATGTACAGACCCATTTGTCGTTGATATCCAATAACGTCAGGTTTCAATTTTCGTTCTGAAAGAGTATGAAACACATGATATTTTACAGCATTTTGAGGTTGAAGACTTTAGATGAATCCCTAACTTTCCTTTGTTGCCCAACTCCAACTGAAAAGTAAAAACCTTCTTTTCTGGTTAACGCAATCAAATGGTTCGATGAAAAGAAACCCAAAGATATTACTAATCCTGCACCATTCAAGCCTTTAAATCTTTTGAATTATTGATATTTTTTTTATCATGATAATGTTCATGCTAATGTCAGGCCATGTCCTTTGGTGAACCTGTCACTAATTTATTTGTACTGTACGCAATCCGCTTTTTTGATGGAGTCGGGAGCGGTGTTCAGCCATTGATCAAACTCATACAACAGGCAGTTGGTTTCGGAGGACCCATCACGGAGGAGATGGACCCCCTTCAACAGCAGCCAAACTTTTAGCAGATGTTGCCAAACACGAGAAAAAGCAGGTCTCACGGCAACATCACATCTATCACCGGACTGACAGCCCCCGAAGAGCACCCCCGGTCGCACCACCAGTCTCTCTTCGCCTTGTCCTCCCAAAGAGAGAGACGGCAAAAAGCGCGAGTGAGAGAGAGAGAGAGAGAGAGAGAGAGAGAGAGAGAGAGAGAGAAAAAAAACCTGCAGCATCTGAACGGTCTATGGACAGGCACAAGTCCAAGCATATTATCATCACGTATTGTCATTACAACTGGGGGTGATAATTATACGGGCTATTGTGACCGAGCCATTTGGAGGCACTGGACCATTTAGATCCTGGCGACAGTGAACATGACAAAAGGCACCAGGGACCCCAGTGGCCCATCACTGTCGAGGCAGATGCACTTTTACCCGGCTCGAGCGATTCGACGGTGATCCGCTGATCCCGTTGATCGGGCTCAGGAAGCAGTGTGGCTGTGGGCAAGGTCTCCTCTCCCCCCCCCCCCCACTCCCGTCTGCCTGTGCTTCTCCAAAGTGACTGTACTTTCCATAATGGAAGCTGTGTGTAAAGGAGGCGGCGGCGACCGTGGTGGTGGTAGTCGTGACGGTGCTGGAAAGGTGTTGTTTGAAACCGTCCTGCCGCCACGTTTTTTTTAGGAGAGTTCAGTGCAGGTACCTACACAGGTAATGACCAGCGACAACCCCGCGGGGGGATTAACTACATTGTGTGTGCTGTGTCCAACACAAACCACCCACAATACACACATTTCCATGCAAGAAAAAAAAAAGTGGAAACCCATACAGGAAAAGACTGTAAAAGAGAGAGATAAAAAAAAACATTAAAAAAAAAAACATACAACAACAACAACGACAAAGAATGAACAAGATATAAAGTGACATCTGTGCAGAAAGCTAACAAAAGAAAGTATGTCGTGACCCAAAGTGCCAGTGAGTAAAAAATATACACACAAAAATACTATATAATACATATAAAAAAGCAGAAATAAATAACAATAAAAATGCACAGACACGATTTGGACCACAAATTGCAACGTGTCTAATGATGGTAATGGTCCCTGCATCCGGGGCTGGCAACCCCGGCCATCCTTACTCTTTGTATGTCCCGCTTCACTTCACAAACTCCCAAATTCCCATCCAGCAAACCACAAATTACTTTAATTTGTTACCGAAAAACAGTACACCACACAAACTGGGAGATACTGGCCGGAGCCTTCTCGATGACAGAGGGGGAAGAAAAATGACGATGAAGCAAAAAGAGAGCAAGCGAGAGAGAGAGGGGGAGAGAGAATCTGAGAGAGTACAAGCCCTGTCGGACATTGAAGGTTTTTAGCCAAAGCCCAGAGTGATTATTCCCACCATTGGCAGGAAACAGTTACGCTAGATGGATTGCATCCTGAATGAGAAAAAAAAAAAAAAGGAAACTGCCATATAGTGGATGGATCGCAGCAGATTGCTTTAGAGCTGTCAACTACAACAAGAACGAGGCTCATTTGGCACTCATTAGTCCGATCACTTGATGGAAGCTCATATCCCGTTCCTGATGTATACCCTCACCCCCCCCCCCCATCCCCCCCCCCAAAAAAAAAAAAAATGCTTGAAGAAAAATAAAATAAAATAAAAAAATAACGAGAGAAAAAAGACGACAAATGAAAGGGGAAAAAAAAAACTTTACAAAAATCCCTGTTAGAAATTATCATCAATTGTCATTACGTGAGGTATCTGGCATAGGTGGTTAATGTTGTGGAAAACAATTTCCACAAATTGGGGAAACGCTGAGATCTCTCGCGCGGGACGATGACGATATCTGTGCGTGTTTATCGGGGTACAATTTCATACGCAAGCTTCGCAGCAGACAAAGCTTTTATTTAGTCGCCAGAAAAAAAAGAATAGCCGGGAACCTGCCGCAGTCGTCATGCGATCATATGGTATTTTCCCTGGTAGCCTGTTTGCGTCGAGCAAAGTTGAACTTTTCTAAGGTGCACGCCTGCGGTTTCGTTCTCGTAGGGGCTAGGCCGTGTAAAGGGGCACCTCAAGGATGGAAATAAACATTTGTACCGGAGCATTTCAAGGGGCACCAAGGCAATGACCTGGGGCATTGGGGCAATTGCCTCCATTGCCTCTATGAGGCATCAATTCCTGAAGGTGACTCTCACAACAATAATTGATATCTTCAAGTCCAAAACTTTCCAAAAGTTTCTTGCATAATTTTCCCGAACAAAATTTTGATCAGTGTTTCGTAAGGGCTAGTGATAATCGCTGGAGCCAAAATGTGATAGGAGGGGTCATGGTTAACGATGGTAATTGACTGTCACACTTACAGACGGAAATAAACCTCCCAAAGTTAAACCATCAACGCCGATGTCTGTCGATCTGTATGCAATACTTTCTTAGCCCTCGTCAGTCTGGTCCCTTTTATGTCGTGGCAACTAGCGCTACATTGCCATTGGGTACAGCGGGAACGAGACCGGTAAGGCTTTTTTTTCATAGCATTTGGAAAAAAAATGAGTTCATTTTATTTATTTCATTCTTTTTTTTTAATGACATGGCCATGATTTGTACTGCAGATGTTAACAAAATAACATAACTCGTAAATTTGTTGCTTTTGTGCTTCGCAAAAAAGTTACCAAAGCTCAATTTGCGTAATTGAAAAAAAAACCCAGCACAATTCCTTTCTCCCGATTGATGCTGAGTGCATCAGTACTATTTTCACATGATCGTCATTTGAATCCAGTGTGCACCAAGTCAGCTTTCAGATTAACAAATTGGTAATTTAATAACCAAATGTTGTACTCTCACTTTAACTATCCCAGGCCCCGCCTAAATCGCAAAAGACTCCCTTTCACGGCCCATCTACCACAGGAGAAACTTTATATTGATTACAAGCAAGAAAACTGCGACGTCCACAAATGACGGCCTAAATTTGCAGCGATGCCAACGACCAATTAACCATCGCTCAATTGCGAATCTCCCAGCAGGCACCATCTTGTTTCTGGCTGCTTTAACGGCCGCCAGATGGGAACGGGATAACTACTCTTCGTTCAAGCTATCGTCTCTACTGACAAAACCACTAAGTCATCATGGACTCATGAATGGCCGGTCGTTTTGGTTTTGACGGGGTGGCGTGACGTGCTCCGTCGCACAAGCAGGCTGTTAGGAGGCTATTAATGGTTGGACGGGGGTCCCGGAAGACGCGGGGACCAAAAGCCCTGTTAATGACTTTATACCCAGTCCAGGAAGAAATATGATAATTTGGCCTGATGGAAACAGTTTTCAATTAGAACAAGCTTTGAGGAATTGGGAAGATTAAGACTTTGCGAGCTACTCTTCTCTGTCGGTGCAAACTACAAAAAAAAAAAAGAAAAAAAAAGGATTGTTTCTACAGAAGCCACAACTCTACACTCAGGTGTGCAGTTTGACCAAAAATAAAGATCTTGGGTAATTGATTAAAACAAAACATCCTCCCAGTCTTTAAGCAAAAAGACCACCTCCCCCCACAAAAAAAAAAAAAAAAAAAAAAATTGAAGCTGGGTGGAATATTATAGAGGACTTTCTACCAAAAACATTTGGAGATGAATTTCAAAATGTGTTCAATAAGAGGCCACTTTCATAAAGCCTGTAAGCAGGTGCAGATGTTTTCTGCTTACCGAGTGACCCATTAGAACAGTTTCGATTTCGTAAACACTGCTAACCGTAAGCAAAGTAAAAGGCAAGCTAGCTTCCCGGTGGTTCTTGTAAGATGAGTGACGCAACAATGAAAGTTCTCTGTGAACGTGAACACACGCTGAACCTTCTCTATCGTTTATGAAATACACTTTTGCTGACCCACGTTTTTATGCCAGCTTTTACGAAATTAACCCGAATTCTACAAGTCATTTACGGAAGATTTCAACATACATGTAGGAAGTCTTCAAAGGAGCCATATTGGATTAAGTACGATTAAAAAGTCATTAGTTGCTGTTATTAGACCCAAGCATTGCCAGTCCATAGATTCCACCACTGGACCATGCGATATTCAACAGACCATACTAACTCATACACATAGTCCATAGGTGCCATTATTGAACCCGATGGATACAGTCCATAGTTACCACTAATAGACATAAGTATACCGTCCATATAGGTGCCATTAATGCACCCAAGCATGCAGTCCATAGGTCTCACTACTGGACCGAAGTATATTGTTTACAGGAGCTATTATTTGACCCAAGCATACAGTTCATTGGTACCGCTGTTGCACATAAGCATACAGTCCTCAGTTGCCACTAATGGACCCAAGTATGTAATGTTTCCAGGGGCCATTATTTCACCAATACAGTCTATAGGTACCATTATTGCACCCAAGCATACAGTCCATAGGTATCACTATTGGACCACAGTATCATTTACAGGTGACATTATTTGACCGAAGCTGACAAGTTCATAGGCCCCATTACTGAACCCAAGCATACAGTCCATATGTCCCACTATTGGACCCATCAACAACTAAATGTGATCAGAATATTTCTTTCTTTCATTATGTTGAAATTTGTTCAATTCTTTGCTAACATTCTGGGTCCAATTTTTCATAGAGCTTCCTAACGGCCGATTTTGTGCTCACTGTGCGATTTCCATTTACGTAAACACGGAAAAGACATGTTAACCCTACGGCGCTTACTGTAAGGAAGTGACTGAAGTAACGATGCAAATCCATGCTGAACGCGCAGGCTGGCCGCCTAATTTTCTGAAACACGCTTCCACCTAAACAAAATTTGCCTCCTGAAGATTGTTTACTTGTTCGCATACCGTTCAAGAAGTTCTAACTAATTGGCACATGGTTAATCAACCCGGTTTTAAAATCAACCCGGTTTTAAAATCAACCCGGTTGATAGTAAAGGTAAAATATCTATAGGATTGGTTGAGCTGATAGCGCAATGTTCATTACTTTGTGTGATTAAACGTATACATGAAGGAAAAAAAACTTGTGAAAATTTGGCCTCAATCCGTCATCTGCATCGGAAGAAAATGGTGAAAAACCCTGCACACTTTTCAGCATGTAAACACATTGTCCTTAATTTTGATTGTTACAGCATGTAAACACATTGTCCTTAATTTCCATTGTTACAATCGAAATTAATATGGGGGGGGGGGGAGGTCTTCAAAGTTCTGTTTTCTCGACTTTGACAGTATTTCAGACCGAACTATTTCTATGAAAGATTGGAACTGGTAGTAACTTCACAGCCAGTAAGCTTTCGGATTGATACTACAAAAAAACAACACATTTTTGATGAATATACCAATCAAGTAATCTACCTTTACAGATGGCTTCCCAGACAAATTCGCGTGAAATACAGACAGCGCCGAGGTCTCACTGTATCTTTAATTCAAACATCAGTTACAAAAATGTGCAGTGAACGGTTAAAGCACTAAAAGAATCCAAAAGTACACACAGGGCGGGAGAGAGTCAGAGAGGGATGGAGAGAGTAATGACAAAGTCATTTTTCTGCGCATCAGACGACCATCCCAGACACCTCCACCCTCGTTATTGACACAATGACAACTTCGACTCAGTGAACAGTGTTAACGACCCTTCAAATGTTAATATTCCCCCCCTCACCAGACGTGCAGGCACTGTATGATATTGGGGGAGGGGGGGGTGTCACAAGATGGGCAGGCATAAAAAAAAAACTAACGACGGAGGCGATGGGTTGTACCGAGGAGGGAAAAAATAAAATAAAAATCAGGCATATATACAGGCTTGATTTAGATTTAAAATGTGCATTGACATGTCAGAGTGATGATTCTTCCCAAATTGGAGAAGAAAAGCGACTGACCATAGAAAATTACAGACAGGGTACAGGATTGGTTTCTATCAACAAAAACAAAACTTTTCAAAAACTTGAAAAGTTTCAATCTGAAAGCTCAATGATCATAAAGGTCACAAAAGTATAAATCCTCCAGAGAAATATTTCAATCGAAATAATGTCAAATTCAAGATAATATCATTTTACCCCACCCCCCCCCAAAAAAATATATATATAGATATAAATAAACAAAAAAACAATAATAATAACTATTGCCACAATTAATACACATCATTCATGACAAACCATGCACTGTAAAGTTGCTGTCTGTTCCATCACAAGACCCTCCAAACCTCCAACCCTCCAAAATTAATTGAGATTGCACTAGGTTTTCAAACTGTAACGCCATGCCACTCAAGACACCAAAAAAACACAACAAACATAAGAAAATAAGTAAAACAAAAAAAAACCCCAATATTTTCAAGGTTAGAAAGTAAAGAAAGGTCAACTGTCCGACCTTTCAGATATAAAAAAAAAATGATTATCAAAATCCTGGCCTTGGGGGTGCTACTGCTTTGGTTCAGGTGTGAGGCCAGACCTGCGGAGGGAGGTGTGAGCATGGTGAAGGGGTTGTGTAAAATGTGGCCGGCTGTATGGCACTCGAATGCTAAATGGGACGGAGCGCGACGAAGCATGCCGACAAAAGTGGCAGCCCTGCAAAGAAAAGGTGTCGCTAGTCGACTCTCACCCACTGTGTATCAGGACAGTAATGCGTCATGCCAGAAAGCTTGGCAGGGAGGGGGGGGGGGGGGGAGAAGGGCGGAGAGGGGAGGGCATAGTCTAGCCCAGTACTGCTGCACTTGGAAGCAGGTGCTTTTACCTCATTAGGCAGAGTGTGATTACCGGTCATTGCAATTTCTTCTTCTTCTTCTTCTTTCTTTTTTTTTTTTTTTTTTTTTTTTGTTGGTTATCAAAGAGCTGGATTGATGGAGTACGATGACATTATAATTTGTCATTTGAAGGTAGTGCTCAAATTTATTCATGCCTTCTTTGATTCTTGGATGCAGTTGGCATATGGTGTGGAATAAGCAGTTGTAAAGGATTCCAACTGTGGAAACGTCGAGGACTGAACTTTATCAAGCTGTCTGTTTAAAAAGAAGAAGAAGAAAAAAAGAAGGAAAAAAAACCGAGGCTGCCCGTCAAATAAGGCTGGTTCCTTGACATTTATTGACAAGCATCAGTACTTTGACACACTGGGAACCTATCCTGGAGGCCTTCCTTGGGTATGAATAGGCGGGTTTCTTGGCAATGTATTGCCATGATCAGTACTATGACACACAGGGAACCCAACCAGTATGCTGTAGTGTACTGAGTGATTATCACAAGTAAAATTTCAGAAAACACTATCAGTAAAAAAAAAGACAACAAAAAGTTATTGTACAGCACGGTTGGGAGGTGTATGGCAAAGTTACTCCATGTAAATATCTCTGATAAACCAAATGTGACTCTGTAAAAGCCCGATGGTGTTACAACTCACTTTGTTGATCAGTTTGACAGTCACTACCTTCAGAGTTAGGCCAGACTTCGATACCTTACTTCAGTGCTACATGTTTCAACTTCGTTTCACAAAAACACAAGAGGAGAAAAACTGACACAAGAAAAATATACAAGGACCTGAGGACTACAAGCTCTTTCGGTTACATCCAACCATTTTGATGGTAACAATCAACAATCGGTACCTTAAGCTATAGAGTAAGGACCTCGCCACTATCTTTGAATAAAACAACATCAATCAATCGCTCGATCGAAAAAATGTATGGGAATGGGATGAGGTAAAATGTACTCGTGGGTAAACACAAATGTCGGCAAATGTTAAGTGTGTTTTATACTTTCGACAATCTGAGCAAAATAATTAGGTTAAAGGTTAAAGAGTGTGGAGGAGTGCAATTGTACTTGTTAAAAAAAATGATGCAAAGCCACTTTTCGCTTAAAAATATAGGTGACCAGTTAACGCGCCTGTTAAACATCATCTGTTACTGGTTCCCTGCTAATTTTGAGGCTTAGCAGAAACATTTAGCAGCTGTATGAAAGTGCTCGCCACCCCCTCCTCCTCCTCCCCCCCCCCAATCCCAAGTATGACTTTTGTTCTCACCCTTTGAAGGTCTGTTGGACAGAGCGAAAACATTCTTCAGATATTTTGAAGTGGAAATGTTGATGAAACTGTCGCGGGAACCCTTGGCGGCATCCTGCTGGGCTCCTTCTGACCCAGCCGTCCCATTTTTTTCACACCAGCACATTATCCTACTCTGCTTTGGCTTGGAGACGCTTGGTTTGGGTAGACTGACGAGGTATGAGAACATCTCAGCTAGCGCTGTCTCCGGGATGAGGGATACACCTGGAGGAAAATAACAAACTCGACTGAATCAGATGTTGCTGTCTGTCACCGACTTTAACCAGTAGGCGCCGGTTGACACGTATGCAAGAAAACATTGTCCGAACCAGGAAACGGGCGGCAGTTAAACAAGCCACTGTGTAAAATCGGAATACCGGAGGAGGATGGGATAGTAAATGTTGGTGCTATTCCATCCAGTGACGCTCGGTCTGATTGGCTTTCTGTAATTTGAAAATTGTATGTGTGATTATACAAATTCAAATGTGAAAAACTGTGCTGGACTATTCTCGCAGGGGTACTTTGACCAGGTGTGGTGGGGGAATAGTGCGACCAAAAGAAGTTGACTTTTTATGACTATGTGGGTCGGTAATGAACATTTTTCGAGAAAAAGGATATTTTTTCAGATCCTCACGATATAGCAATAGCTAGCTTTCGGAAGTCTGTGTTGCTTCCTCATCAGTTGCATGTGGGTTGATTATAGTAAAATAATCAGGTAATTCTCATGGTACATCTGGGTAGATGTTGGGTTGCAACGGATATGGGGAATAACATAGCATGAACACAGTATGCACTCACCGTGCTATGCTTTGTTTCACCAAAAAAAAGAGAAGAGATGGGCTTGAGTATTTTGCTGGTTTTCGCCAATTATGCTGGGGCTATTGTGTAATCCCCGATTACAGACCTTTGCCCTTTTCTTCCAAGAAGAGGATTACGAGACATAGAGAGGCTTCCACCATTGTTTATTCAATGTAATTCGGCTCAATGGAGGTACATCAAAGTCAAGTGGGGGTCTAGCCTTGGTTCCGGATTTAGTACCGATCCTCGGCCATAGCTCATGGCCGAGGTTTTGCAAATCCCGTTTTGCATGTATTTGACATTTTCCCGATAGAGAAAACAAAAATCTCGGTGCCAAAAAGGGAATCTATTGTCATGACACTTGTGTCCTTAAGCAAGACACTTTAGGCCTACTATAATTGCTTCACATCAACCAGGAGTAAATGGATACCTGCGAGGGTAGAGATTGTTGGTATGAATGACTAGCAACCTGTGCCCCCATTTGGCTGCCGATGCTGCATACTCCAAAAGAGGTGAGATGGTTTTAGGAATGCTTAGGCCCCAATGAACAGGGGTAATAATACTGTAAGGCTCTTTAAGAGGCCTAGTTGGCTTGATAAAGCACAAAATAAATACACGCAGTTATTATTATTGTTACTACTATTAATATTATTATTCTTTTACAGTCATGGAATTGTAAAATCTCATTCTCTAATTGCAAGTAACTAAATTTCCATCTTTTATCATTCTAATTTCTATTTGAATTAAATCAGGGAGATTACTGATGTAATTCATTAAAAAGGCAATCTGGTGATTGCCACCGGTCGTAACCCACTCATTAATTAAATTAAAATATTCCCAACGATTGTTCAGATTAATATGCTCTTAATTACGTTTGTGAGTGGATCCTGCCGTCCTTCATTTTATGAAATCTGAGGAGAGCTGTCCTCAAATCCGTTGATGAGAACTCTTAGCACGTCTCAGAACCAAACTTCACACTTGGCATCGGTTTAAAAAGTGAAATTGAAACATTTTATGAAATCTGTTTCTGTTTAATTTCAGCACGTACATTATGCGAGTACATCCTGTTGATTCATATGTGCATACTGGATTGCAGCATTGGATTGGTAGATTGGAAATTTTGTTACGGTTTATTGCTTGATATTTAAAAAATAAGAAGTCGCATCACCCTCAAGGTAGATCCCCGTGCTGCCGCTTCCCAGGTTATATCCGTGGAGCTAGCTCTATGGTTGTATCATACATAATTGGGGTGTGATCCCTGGCTACACGGCAGTAACCGGTTGAATGGCTTCTGACTGGCACCCCCCAATATTGACAAAATAGGGAGACCGCCAACATTAGGGCTTGATAGCTCAGTTGGTAGAGCGCCGGTACGATAAACCGGTGGTCACAGGTTCAAATCCTGCTCCAGTCAGTTTTTGTTTGATCAACCCAAAAATTGATTTAAAAATTGACTCAGTTTCCCTTGTGGTTTATTGCTTGATATGGTAACAATTTATAACAACAACGTATAAACACAACATCAGAGGTTGATTTCCTGCTGTGACAAAAATTGTTCTTTTTCCAATAGAAAACAAAACAACACCACTTTTATAGAACAAGGTTTAAGGAGTGTGGAGGAGAGCAAATGCCCTCGCTCTCCTTAAAAATTGAAGTTCTGAATCCCGCATGGTTAAGGTTCTCCTTATACCTTTCTGTTTTGGCTCCGGGTGATTTTGAGCTGAGATGACTTAGCAAAGAATCATGAGCAAGGCTTTAAGCAGTTCCCCCACCCCAACAACCACTCTGGAGAGCACCAAGCTTGCATGCTTATCACACATTGGTGTAGGGTAAAAACAAAATTAATATTCTTTATCCTTGATGCAATTACCACATCTAACAAATTATCCGGGTACCAACTGCCAAGTCCAGTCTAGGAGTTCGGACTTGAGACTTGACCTGCAACTTGAACCCTGGAACTTGAGACTTGATTGAGAGCGGAACACTGGAACTTAATACTTTACTTGAGAACTGAACCCTGGGACTTGAGACTTGACTTAAGAACTGAACCCTGGAACTTGAGAACTAACCCCTGGAAATTGAGACATTACTTGAGAACTAAACCCTGGAACTTGAGACTTCACTTGAGAACTGAACCCTGGAACTTGAGACTTCACTTGAGAACTGAACCCTGGAACTTGAGACTTCACTTGAGAACTAAACCCTACAACTTGAGACTTTACAGACTTCACTTGAGAACTAAACCCTACTAAACCCTGGAACTTGAGACTTCACTTGAGAACTGAACCCTGGAACTTGAGACTTCACTTGAGAACTAAACCCTGGAACTTGAGACTTTACTTGAGAACTAAACCCTGGAACTTGAGACTTCACCTGGGAACTGAACCCTGGAACTTGAGACTTCAATTGAGAACTAAACCCTGGAACTTGAGACCTGAGCCCTGGGACTTGAGGCTCGACTTGAAGTTTTTTACCCCGGACATGAGACGTGCCTGAGATTTGGTTCCAAAGACGTATTTGACAATTCTAGGATTAGAATCTGCCAAAACAAAAAAGTCTGCGCGATAGAATATATTAAAATTTTAATTTAGCAGACTTGAAACTCTTGTAGTAAAACTGTTTCAAATTATGTTATATGAGAGGTTGAAGAGGACCATTCAAACCGCCCCCCCCCCTTTCTCTCCACTCAACTTCCCTTTATGTTTAGAAAACAGAATTATGAATAATTGCCATGCTGAAATATTTCCATAATAATTTTCCCATTCGGAGAGATATTACCATATGGTCTAAACAGAGTCGAGGCCAGGATTTGCATAACAGGTTTGCTCACCTCTTGTTTGCTCTGTCTGAACGGCGGCTAACCATCCTTTGAGGTAAGATACACATTTTATTTCCATAACCCAAAATCAGCTCCCCCCCCCCCCTAAACTTTTTTTTTTTTTTGGGGGGGGGGGTTGAGTGGGGGGGGGGGGGTTGAGTGGGGGGGGGGGGTGAAAGAAATTAAAGAAAAAAAAAGGAACGAACAGATGGTTGGTAATCCAACCCTGGATGACAACATTTTCACAAGGGGATTCTACAAACCAAAGGTTCGAGTCGTCTAGGTTCCCCGCTAAATTTCTTTTCGCATAATTTCAACGCTAAGTATTGCTGGTAGAAACACGCCGCTCCATTCTCCGGCTAAGACTGCTGAGCTGTTGCCCCCATCTCATACGTCCATGAAAATTTATGAGTGTGAATACATAAATATTGATGACGGAGCTTTGACCGGGGGGGAAGAACAGAAGAACAACAAAAAAAACATTGTTGCTGAAGAGAAGGGGAGAATTATTTATACATAGAGCATACCGTGGGATCTAAACGATTTTGTTTGTTTGTGAAATATGAAGTAGAGCCAACGATTTGCGTGAATATTTTATGCACTTTCTGGGGGTGTAGAAGCTTGCATAAGGAAAAGAGAACTTTGACTGCGCTGAATTATTATTATTTTTTTTAGAGAGGGCACTAAGCTGAAACACGAAGGGTTCCCTGAATCTTTAAACTAAACCCAAATATACATGAATAAATGAATAAGTACGTAAACTTCCTTTACTTCACCTAAAAAACAGTCATGAAACAATGGCAGACTGTGGAAGGCTAGCTGATAGCAGACGTAAATTTCCGTTGTCTTCAAAGTTTTGAACATGGCGCACATATCCAAGAGCTACGAGTTTAACTGGTAGGTCTGCTGCCACCAAGAGTCTCGAAAAGTCTCCCATTTCCATCACATGTACAGGTATTTCAGTAGCACACAATAGACCCTTCGCACATGGAGTCACACTCTCAAACAGTGCCCTCACTGAGGCAAAAGGAGGCAGATCGATGCTGCTCTTTGATGCGTACAAAAGTGCATGTGACCTCAGAGTGCCAGCAGTGTTGCACGTCATGTCATGCAAGCAAGGGGTCTATAAAACCACATAGCTTCCCAGGCTTATGATGCAGGCAAAGACCTCCAGAATGACACATCAATAAAAATAAAATCAACGCTGACAAAAAGGAACAATTATTACGGAACATCGTCTCAAAACAGCAAATACAGATCAAAGTAACACAACATCACAATAAAAAAAAAACAGCATTTAGTAATGCGGCAGAAGACAAAAGTAAAAAAATTAGGAACAGCAACAGCGACAGAACAGAACATTGCAGTTTAAAAAAAAAAACTGCAGCAAGAAGACAGCACAGTTATGGAGACAGTTATGAGACTATCGCACATCAGCAAGACATTCAAGTAAAAATATATACTGATAATAATAATAATCTTCAAGCAAACTTGATTCCTCTATTCTAATTGGTCGATCCATAGCAACAAGACGGTGCTATATACCTATATTGTGCGGCCCATATCACACCCGGTTCTAACTCGTGTATTGTGCGTCAAGTTTGCTTCCAGATAAATTTGTATCACAGGTGCGCTCGTGGAATACGGCAAACATAGTGCATCTGCGTCCCATATCCAAAATGGCCTTCGGCAAAAGCGCTATATTTTTCTCGCGCTTGTGTAATAACTATATAATAGTATACTTGTAAAGTACACATGTCCACTTAAAAGTAACAACCAAAAACAAACTAACTAGATATATGTTCACTGCCTTTATGAGCACATTGCACAAGGTGAGTGTTGAGGGAAGTTTTGAATTGGTAAAGGGGTGAACTAGAGCCAATGTTGATGGGAAGATTGTGCCACAGTCGTCGGGCTGTAATTCAGAATGATCCATCTCCCCCTCCCCACCACCCCCCCCCCACGACCGATATGATCTCAGTCTCAGTCATAATGTGTTGATTCGCACAGCGAAGGACCAGCTTGACCAGGATGATAGCAAGAGATGAGCTCTGGTAAGTAAGGTGGTATGGTAGCATTTATTGAGAGATGAGCTCTGGTAAGTAAGGTGGTATGGTAGCATTTATTGAGAGATGAGCTCTGGTAAGTAAGGTGGTATGGTAGCATTTATTGAGAGGTATGTCAGGATCATGAGTCTGTAAGCCAGTCCAGTTTCAATTGGAAGCCAGGAAGTCAGATATACCCCGTAGCAAGTGAGAGGTGCCCAACCCTGAGGGTGTTAGACCGAAAGGACTGAACAACCAGCCACAGATCACAAGTGCAACTGTCTGACGACAAGAGATAGACCATGACAATAATTAAGACCCCGAGAGCTTGACCCCAACCATTTCAGACTACAGAAAAACAGATTAAGGAAACTGATGGCAGCCAATGCTTCCAGTCTCCCCGATCCCGATCCCCACCCCCCTCCCATCTTGCTCCGCCAACATCGGATCCTTTACAGCACCGCCATTATTCATAAGCGGAATAAAGCCAACAGGTACAGTCTTAACGTTGATTGTTCCCATTCTCATGAATATCAACACAGCCCCAAGTCCAAACACACGCCACTTCATTTCAAATGCACCATTACTCACAAAAAACAAGGAGGGGACAAGACACTCAAAATCACGGCCGGGTGGCAAGGGCCAGAGGGCAAAGCCCCCCACCCCCCCATCCATAAGCCCCACTGATCTTCCCCATGCCTGGTGGCTGTATTCTGCTGTTAAATGGTAGAGTGTCGGATCAATAAATCCACTGTTGAATTTTTAATAGTGAGCGGATGGCAATATCCATTCAACATGTCTACTTTTGTTCCCCCCTACAACACCCGCCCCCCCCCCCCAACTCCATGAAATATTAAGCACTTTAATCGGACACGTATGAAAAATCATACTCTGCCTTCATGGGTTTGCTCTCGGTCGCGTCAGAATCCTGACGATCCACTTTGGGGATACGCATGGCTTAACATTGAATTTCAGACGTCATTTGGATAAGTCGAGAACAAACAAGAGAAAATGCTTTTTTAGCTCCGACAGACAAACTTTAAAGTATCAATCTGATGAATTCATCACACAGTCATCAAAATAACCCTTCGCTGGTGACAAATCAAAACTCTTTCTTATTTTGCAAATCTTCTAATATAGGACCACACACTCCAAGAAGCTGTTCCCACAAAGCATGTATGACCTGGTTACAATAATAATAACAAATGATAATGACTAGTTTTATACAGAGCTTCATCTTCAGGTGTCTCAAAGTGGTTATTATTTTTGTCAAGGTTTTGGACGTGTTTGAACTAAGAGACCTATTTATGTAGCACCTTGTAAGGGTTTACAAGGTGCTGCGGCGCATTCAGCAGCCGCTGCCAGAAACACCGGGGCAAACCCCCTTCTCTTGGCGATAAGTGCACTGGGTTCTGCTACGAGCATTACACAACACACAAGACCTACGGCTTTTTTTTATGCCCATCCGAAGGACGCAGCAATAATAGTTAACTGTCTTGCTTTAAGGACACAAGTGTCACGACCGGGACTGGAACCCACACTCTGCTGATCAGAAACACCAGAACTTGAGTCCGGTATCACCACTTCAATCAAAATCAGTCAAATCAAGTTTCAGGATATTGAGGGATTGGATGGGTAGGAAGGTATCGATACCTTTGCTGCTCGGACGTTCTCCGATGTGAATTTTCAACAAATATTTTATCCTCATGGTGATGAAACCAAGTAATTGCATTCGATTTCTAAACCTAAAAATGGAATCAAGAATAGATCAAACTGTAGAGGGGGACAAAAACCCTGACTGCCTAGTTTGAGTGCCCATGAAACACTAGTGCGATTTCAAGGTTTGCCCTTAAAGTTCTTATTAAGTAGCCCGCAGTACCCGTTGTCATTTCACTAGTCCGTCGGCTTTCTTTACTAGTTGGTATAGCATATCAAACAGGGAAGCTTTTCAACACTCAACGAGCCGGACAGCACCAGGTGGAGAGAATTTGGATCGATACCTCGGTTTTCTCAACTAGCATTTATCAAGCGGAGCCGCTGACATTAAGGAAGAACGTTGAATTTTGGGGGCACCTGTAATTGCATACTTACGCTTACCTTTCATATGCAGCAGAACACGTTTCCCGCAGGTCTTACAAAAGAGGCCAATTCGGCAGAGTGACTTCTCGAAGGCAAGTCTCTGGGGGTAACAAGAAGAGCAAAACAGATCCAAATCAGACTGGATGTTTATTTATACTTATTTCATTTCTCAGGCCGGTATAAAAACAAAAGTACATGTACATGAACAAATAAATTACAAACGTAGCATCGGCAAAAGTGATAAAAGTCCAACCAGCTAGAGCCTGACGGATTGGTTTTGAAAAGAAACAAAATTTCTGTCACGGTGATTCTCCTTAACATTTCTCATTTTGGGGGGGGGGGGGACACATGAAATAACTGGGGGCAGAAATTTAGGGGTAGAGTTGAAAAGCAAAGGGCCGTATACAAAAGGAGATCTTGAGCCTGCTTTATGATGGCCCAGACATTTGTTCAGCCCATGGTACAATTCCACACCACAGTTGACGAGGAAAAAACAGACAGGATAAGTGAAACATGTTGGGTCATTCAGAAAAAAAGGTGACATTTCCAGGCACACTGCTCAAGACTTTGTACTGCATTTTTAAAAGTTTAAATGGCACAGCGGAGATAACAAAAAACGAGGAAATCAGCTGATCCGATGAGCTGAAAAGTTGCGTGCCCGGTCATTATATTAATTGAGGTGAATTGGTAAAGGGGAGGGGTGTGTGCATTCTGCATAATATTGACAAAATACTATATTCCCATAAAAACTAATGAAGCCAGGAAGAATTGACGTTTAAAAAAAAAAAAAAAAAAAGACTACCAGCACTTTTCTAGCGACTCTTTCAAAATGATCAATTAGTTTAAATCTGATAATTAATGAGTGGCAAATTGTGAACAGCTCTAGGGAGATTAAGAAGATCTCAACGGAGATAGATCGCGGGAAATTAAAAACCTGAAAATTTCAGTCAGGTTAAACAACAACAAAAACATCCTTAAGCTCATAGTCCTTCCTCATGTTTTTGTCCTCTTTTCTACATTTGTTTGTAATTTTGTTATGCCAGCAACTTCCTCAACTGTACCTTATTTCCAGTGGGGCAAAAAACACATAAATGTAAAATTAAATAACAAGATACAAGTATGAAGAATAAATTAGGATGTGATCATATGGTGAGCATACAGTACGTGATTACTGACTCTGTTCTATTTGCATAGTTGGCATATGGCTGTAAGTAATGACCATTTATCAAACATGGCCGTAGATCCTTCCCGATAGCCGCTATCTTTTATGGGCGTTTTTGGCTTTGGGTCGCCGCAAGTGCCCCTGTTTTCTACATATAGCCATAGTGGTTCAATGACCAATCATGGAAGGAAATTGGTAGAACTCCCGGTTGTGGAGCGTTGTATTTACGCAAAATGCACGGTTGTGTGTTTAAAAAAACACGTAAAGATGGTCGACTTTACACTGTGTGACGTCAAGTTGGAACTTTCAGAGTCAATTCCAAGGAATGAAAAACCCTAGAAATTTGCTGGGGAATACTAACCCCATTGCCTTGGAAAATACGAAAACTCGATATCCTAACCCCCTTGCTTTAAACCTTCACCCAAGCAGGGTCAGCTATTTCCCCCCCCCCAAATGGCTATTTCCTGGGAGTTTGCTAAGGGTCAGCAAGTCAAGGGTGAAAAGGTCAACCAAATTCTCCCGGGAATTTCCCAGGGAATCTCTTCTAGTGTGAAATGGGCTTGTTAGATGTAACATCTTCCTGGGAATTGGCCATTGGAATGGCTTCCTTTACATCTTGAGCACGTAGAGGGCACTCTTTACAAGACCAGTGGGGTTTTTTTTCTGTTTTCTTTTCACTGGTTTTCCGCATGTTCTACTGACAGAACTTGCATTCAACAGTCTGGCGTTTACCAGAATTTGTACTGAATTGAGTACAATTCTGAATCGTTTGGTACAATTTGAACAAAAAGGTTTAAGAAAAATAACTCAGTCACCTCAGAGACCATTTTTGCAGTTATGTAGAGCTACTAATCAATGACAATAACAACCGCTGGTACCTTTGCAGATATCAACTGGGCATTGAGAACTGAGGGGAGAGGGGGAGACTTTCAGGCATGCTAGGTGGCAGCAGACTTACCAGGTAAATCCCTTGTTCTCGGACATGCCCACATGCCCAGAACTGCGTACACAATGAAACTTTACCCGGTGTGTCTAACTGCCACCTAGCGTTCCAAAGTCTTCCATTATTATAGTTAAAGTATCGAACTCACAGGCTAAAATGCCTTGAATGGGATGTGAACCCCCCCCCCCCTTTTTGACACAGCCACCAGAATGTATAAGGGCTCAATTTCATGGCACTGCTCGCTGTAGAATTCTGCACCTTACGCCCTGCTACAGCTCGTACAAATACACGCTTTATAGGGTGCCAAAAGCGCAGACATTTTGGGAACCAGCATCATGAAATTGGACCCAGACTGCTTAGGCCACCTGAACGAAATACCCAGACCTTGGTTCATTTTCCTTTCCCCCCTTTTTATACCCTTGGTAAAGTGAAAGTACCTCTGCAGCAATCATTCGAGTCAAATTGATTTTCCAGAACGGTGCAAACTCCAGATTGTTGTTGTGATTTTTTTTAATTTTTTTTTTTTAAACACCCCCAACAATTCTTTAAAAGTACGTTTTTTCTTTCAGAATTGTTCAAAGTGTACCCAAAGGCGCTTTGAGTCAAATGACAACGCAAGACTAACTCAGCTGGCAAATTGATGAACTACGAATCATTGACCCATTTGCTATTGACTGTTCAAATATCGAGCAACTCCGAACAAAAGCCCCCTCTGTATTCATAGACCTCGTATGACATCACAGGCGCCTGAGGCTTAGCGCACAAGTGTGCGGTCAAGCAGACAGTTCCACCAAGTGATTCCCAAACTCACTCAACCAGTGAGTGTCTGGAGGCGACGAAAAAGTAGGTTGGCCCCGAAGTCTATGATAAAGTGTTCCAACAGGCAAATGATTGATTAAAAACAAACTTCTGCTAAGGGAGTAGTTCAGCACAGCCACTGAGCTCATGTAAACTGCTTAAAAGCACAGACAAATTCTGCTAAGCAGAAACTTTGTGGCCCAATTTCATAAAGCTATTCAATTAAGCAGAACACCATTTGCTGACAGAAATGATGTTGGATAAGTTAAAAGCTGATGGGAACCAGTCATGAGTGATGCCGGTTTGAGTGATGTGGATATTTCGGCTGGTCGCCGGAGTCTGTTATGCAAGACTTTTTGCTAACAACAGTTCGCGAACGCTTACAGCCAACTTGCCAAGTGCCGGTTGACATCATAAAATCAGGCTAATCTTACTCCAACCAACTTAATTTGTTCTACAAGGTATGCGGAGCTACTCTCGATTTGTAAGACCCATTTACTTACATGGCGCCATGTGATGGTTTAATGCCGGTTCAAACTTCATGCGAATGCAGAAGTGGAGCGAATTTGACGCCACATTTATGCTGAAGTTGAGCTGTGCTCAACTCTTGCAAATTATTCACTGCTAATGTAGGGGAGTGGCGTAAAGTTCGCTTTCGCGTGAAGTGTGAACCGGGCTTTCCAAGGTGCTGTGGTGCAATTTGCAACCATACCAGAAAACACCGGGGCAAACCCCTTCTCTTAATGGTAAGTGTACTGGGTTCTTTCCTGTGGATTACACAACACACGGGGCTTTACATCCCATCCGAAGGACGCAGCAATAATGGTTTAAAGTGTCTTGCTTAAGGACACAAGACCGGAACTCGAACCAACACTCTGCTGATCGGAGACACCCAGAGCCTGAGACCAGTGCGCTTGACCCCTCGGCCACGACACCCATAGGTACACATAACAGGTTGGTTTTAAAACATGCTTTTGAAAAGGGAGATTTGAATGAATTTCCTCTCCCAAAATCAAATTACAGGCCCCTGCTGTGGCTGCTGCAGCACCCTCAACTTTTTGGATGGGGGTGCAGGAATATACTATAGCATCCCTTACCTTTTAAACAATATCAATGCAGGTTCTATCATGAGAACGATTCTTACTTCCTCAAGAAACTGTAACGCATAAATATATATAAGATGCTCTTTATGGCCGACTTTCATGATGCTGGCATGCATGCAACCCAGCACCCAGCAGCCCTGGCGAAAAAATGTGTTCTCGCTGGCCAGTCAAATTATGTATCATTCCGTAACAGAACGTTTTCTGCCTGCCAGCTTTTATATATTAAAAAAAAAAAAAAAAAAAAAAAAAAACGGAATCGCAAAGAGCAAAGTGGGATCTTCTCTTTTGACTATTTGAAGTTCTTAAAAATGTCTACGGTTAAAAAAAAAAGTCCGAGCCACACCTGCGTCACCCTTCCTAGCGGTGAAATATTTACAAGCAAATTAAGCCTATCAAATTTCACAATGTATAATGACTGAGGTGGCTTAATGGTTAAGCAGTATTACTGTGGCACTTGAAAATATTGATACATATTTTTTAATGACTATTGTCTCCTGGTTACCGATACCACATCCACTACACCCCCCCCCCCAAAAAAATAATTTGTTTTCCCCTACCCCCTTCTCAGTTCCTCTCAAACCTTGAAACATTTCAAGAACAAAAAGTGACAGCCGGGGACTGCCCGCAGAATATGCCAACTACAAATTAGCATAAAAAATTCCTCAACAGTAAAAAAAAAAAAAAAAAAAAAAAAAAAAAAAAAAAATTCTACAACCAATTAGCCATGTATAGCTGGGGGCTTAAATACCATGCACAGAATGGGCATACACGCACACACACACACACACACACACACGAGTAAAGCTGCCCGTAATTTAAAAAATTATAGAGTTTTATGGCCGTGTATGATCCTCCTATCATTAACAGACAAATCTCTTTACGAACCTACCAGCATATATTCTGTACCCTTTTTGTTTGAAACAACTGTTTCCCACACAGATGCAAAACATACGGGTATTCCAGAATGTCCATTTCTTCATTTGGTGACCTACTTTTCCATTCTTCAAAATTTTACACGCACACAAAAAAAAAAACGAGAAACCTTGCTCTTGGAAAAAAACACACTTGATGTAAAGATTGAAAATCGGACAAAAAGAAGGGGGAAAAAAAATCAATTGGAGGCAGAATTACTTTGACAAGCAATGCTAAGGATGTTGATTTTGAACAATACAATTAAGTCGTTCACGGTGACCACTGCTTATTATATGATTTCAACTGTAGCTGGATAAAAACTACCGGCTTTCAACCCCAGATATTTGACTGGACCGTGGAATAACTCATGATGTCCGAAATTGCTCAAAAAAATTCCCCAAAGCAGACAAGAAACATAATAAAAGAGACCGTCGCGTTAGCAGTTTTTCTCTCCCAATGGTTATAATTTCAAGTACCTGAAACTAAAACCACCCAAGTAATGTTTCAAATTGTGAATGGACGTGCAGGCTTAGACTGAAACAGTTCGCAGGCTTCAGCTCCAGAGTTCACCCCTAGTTCAACTCTGGGGGTAGTACCTGCATAATTCACTTGATGAAAAACTGTTCCCATCTGTGAAACGCCTTTGTCCACTAATCCCCATCCACTGTTACAGGGTTTTTGCAGAACAAACACAAAACTTACCCCCGAGGGGAAACGTGGACTCCCAAAACACCATCCACGGCCTACGTTGAGCCTGCTTTTAGAACATGTGGACCATTAATGACGCGCCGTTTTTGTGTGGGTATGTTTTAAGCGTGCGGCACAATAATAACGTGGGAAAAAAATAGACGAGTTTGTAAATTTGGTGTAAACTTTACAGTACATTGTCCTTTCCCAACAGGATTTTTTTTTTATGGCATAGCCATCCAGCTTTTCTCCTGCTCAAACCTGTAGACCCTTTCACACTACACTAAATTTCCCAGGAAATTCTTAGGAAATTCCTGGGTTGAAAATTAGGTTGACCTTTTCACACTTGAAAAGCTAATGCTTGGCATTTCTCAGGAAAACAGGTGTCCCTGCCTAGGAGTAGGGTTAAGTGAAATACGTGTAGCCTTGGGGTTAGCAAATAGACTGTTAATTTTTCCAAGGAAATATGAAGTTGTTTGTAACGAGCATGGGGTGGCGGTGGGTTTTTGAGGAATCTTCCGGGGTTTTATTTCCTGGGAATTGTCTCGGCAGCTGGGGCTCTGAGCTGGTTAACTCTACATGCACACTTTGTGAGAAAGTTTTCAAACGTTCCTTCAGGGTAGAAAGTATTTTATTCTTGCAAGGATGTTTGCTGAACAACCAACTTCAGCCCTGGTCAAATTAGCAATGAATACGTAAACAAAAAAACTTTTAGGAAGTAACCACGTACTTGTGGGTACAACCAAGAATAAGTCTCTTTATGGGAGGAGTGTTGGCGCTGAACATAGCTGGTGTGGTCTCGATGTTTCCAACAGTAAACTCTGCTCGTCTTCAGAAGTCATTCTCCTGAAGACCAGCAGAGTATACTGTTGGAAACGTTGAGACCACACCGGCTCTATTCAGAGCCAACACTCCTCACCCAAAAGAGATTTACACACGGTTTTACCAGCAGCTTTACCAGTAATAGTTACTTCCGATTATCCACACCATGCAAGGCTTCAAACATTACTTACAAATACTTTCCATCCAGCAAACTGTTTTCCACGGATATTAAAATGCGTATTTAATGTAAACATAGTCAACAATTCACGCCAATTTCTCACTATCATGACAAAACAAGTATAGCCCCTTTCTGGATGTTTACCACAAAAAGAGAACGTGAGCATCAATGGCAATGAAATGTCCCCATCATAAAAGTTACACGACAATTGAAATGAAACGACTGTAATAAACGTATCGTTGGAACAGTTCCCACAACAATAGAATGCACCCCATAAACTGCCACAAAGCAAAATAATAGACATGATAAACGCAATGAAAAAAAAATTCACAAGGACAGTCTAGTCATCAGGGGGCCTGTTTCATTATTGCTGTTGTCATGCAATAAAGTCACGAGGCACCAGTCACAACGATATAAACTTAATGGTGTTTCAGCTGGTAACCCGCTTCTGCTAGGCATGTTTTTATCTATACTTCGAAAGTTCTTTTTTCGCTTTACACCAGCGTTAAAAACAGGAGATCCCTATTTAGGGATCTCCTTTTTTTATATGAATACCAACATTTCTGCCAAGAAAAAAAAAACAAGCAGGAAACCAGTTACAAACACTAAACACGACATTGTAACTTGGCTGGTAACCTTTCTATCTGGTAGGCAAACTCAGGGTTTGCCCTTAATTTTTTTCAGCGACTCTCCAGCAATACCAGTCAGCTTGTCGATTCGCTTGTTCACCAGCTTTTTTCACTGGTCCACATTTCATTTTAAATAGGGAGTCTTTTCGACACTGAACTAGCCTGCCGCCAAGTTACTTCGGTGAGATAATGTACTGGTCCTCATCTGTCTTTACTAGCGTTTTGCCAGCAGACCATTGTTAAGGGAGGAAGCTGACACTGAAACTGGGTCCAGTTGCCCAATTTCTGAAATCTTCTCAGCAGAGAATGAGTGGGACTAGAGGCAAACTTACTTACTGAGCGTAGCAGGTTCACGAATCTATGTCCAGAAAGTTGTTTTGTAAGCACACAAATTTGCTAAGCACAGCAAAATCTTGCTTAGCACAAAAGGGGTTACCAGCCACAATACCATGTAATGTCATTGCTTTGTGACTTGTTACCGCCTGCTATTTGTTGGAACTGGAGCCGATGAGCACAAAAAATGTTGCTTTGAGCAAAGAAATCAGGCTTTAGCCGAAACAGGTTACCGACCTGCCCAAATGTTAAAGTTTACATCATTGCGAGTGGTGCCCCGCCAAATGATTTGCTTAACAGATGAATTTCACTAGCATTTACTTTCTGCTAAAAGGCCGTATAAAATTTAGACCACCACATCATACCTGCCCAACCATGCTGGCGCCAGGCTTCGGTCTGGTCTGGTATCCTTTTGGGGAGGGCAAGAAAAGTCACCCAAGCATTCACATGGGACCTAATAACAACCGGAAGGGTGCATTGTTTGTAAACAACGCCGGGTGAACATCAACAATGTGCTGCTAATAATAAACAAGTCTCAGTCAATTTGATGACTTCAAAATTGGAAAATAAAATGCTTATTTGTTGATTAGAGTGTATTCTTAAGCAGTCAGATGAAGTAGTGCACCAATTTTTCATTTTCATTTTAATAATTTTTTCAGTGTTCAAACATCACTAACTTTTTTCTTTTTTTTTACTATATTTTTTATGCAAGTTGGCCTCCAAACTCTTGGTAAGGGGCAACAAGAAGAAAACGATTCAATATATAACTCAGGGGAGCTGAGGGTAGGAATTGATATTCCTCTTAAAACAGTCTGGATTGTAAGATGGAGGGAAACATGCACCAGGCAAGGAGTTCCAAAGAGATGCAGTGCGTGGGGAAAAAGCTGTTGGAATGGCTCTTGGTTCTACATCTCGGCAAAGCTAGAGTGTATTAGGTGAGAGCAGGCAGAGGGCCTAGTTTCATGCTCAAACTGCCCTGATAGGAGGAATCATGGAAATATCTGTAGAAAAGACAGAGGCTAGCTACAGACCTACTGTGGGAAAGAGGTAGTAAGGATGGTCCTAAGGTTGTAACCTATTATTTTAAGCAGCGGGCACCACTGAAACAATTTAGTTTTTTTTTTCAATTGACATCAAATTTGAACACCCCATCTAAAAAATCTGACAACAATCCTGGGAACACAGGCCAGCGTCTTGTAATTAAAGCATTTGGCCAGTAACCCCACAACATACTTTCATAGATGTACTCTTATACGCTGAAGCTTTTCAACTACAAACAAACCTCGTCCTGATCGTTCAGTAAATATTAAAAGAGAAAGGAATATATTTGTGGGTTTTTTTTTCAAAATATTTGTTGTCACAAAATTTTGAGAGACACACAAGACCCGTGGTCTCGTAAGCATTTTTCCTTGAATTTCAAGACCTCCAACGGTTGCCCAAGATTTCATGGCCTCCGTGGTGAGGTTCCCAACCTGAGAAACCTTTTTTCCGTCAGACCTACATTTCACTATACTGTTAAATTGTGGCCGATACATGTTTTATGTCAACAACATTGTCGTGAGACCTCCCATCAAGGCTAACACTTAAATGCATCTACTGTGAACAGACTGCATACAACATGATCACTCTGCTTTTTTCTTCCCCCCCCCCCCTCACCCACCTTCATTTTCTCAATGTCATAAAATGTTGTCATGAAATTAGCCCACAGGGCCTTGTGCGGTCACACCTCACGTCACACGTTTCTCGGCAGAGATCCAACCGAAAAAAGAACAAAAAATGAATGTGTGTGTTGGGGGGGGGGGGTGTGGTTGAACATGAGGGGAAACCTGCTCTTTTTTCTGATGCCCTGTTTTTCCTTGGTGTTAGAACTCAGAGAGTCACACATGACTGATCGACCATATGTCATGGGTAGTAACTGTGATAATTTATTCATTTTCAAGGCCGATGTTAGTGGGGGAAAATTGGGTGCAGCCAGAAGACGCCCTCTAGTGACCAAAAGTGTGTGGATTTTATTTCTACTTCCTAGTTTTGCTGTGTGGTGCAAAGAACGAAAAACTCATTATTAACCTAACTTTTCAGTCGCTCTCATTCAACTTTTTGGCCCTTAATGAAACCTTGTAATACCACTTTGGCCTCCCCAATCCAAAGGCCTCCGAACTCCGTTCAAAATTATTTTAGAGAGCCGCAGCCACAGATGAGGCCAAAGCCGTAGTTTCATAAAAAAAAGGGGGGCCTATGTAACCAAACCAATACAGGATAGAAAACGAAAACCATCTTGTCCCTTTTTTTTATATTTTATGGAAGTCGCCCAACACAACAGTGTGGACACATTCTCTATTGACCCCTCTGCACTGACCTTACATAGCTACTGTACTGAGCGAGCTCTCCCACAATGGCGTCTCCAAGATTTGACTGATGATGATGTCATGTGAATTGGGTCAATATTGGACAACTGTGGTGGCGCTGTAACAAGCCGATGGTTCTCATCATTTGGCTATCGGTATGCCCTGGGCCAACTTTCATGAAGATGTTCAGCAGAAAATGCTGCTTAGCGCTTCTATTTTTTAAAGCAAGGGACCAGCCGAAAACAATACACATTACAATGTATAATTTGGCTGGTAACTTGTTCCTGCTAAGCAAGAGTTTTTTCTGCGCTGAGCAACTTTTTGTGACCTACAGCTCAAATTGTAATTGTGCAGTGATCTCCATCTGGCTCTGGGCTTAATTACATAAATCCAGTAAGCAGACATTTTATGATTTTTGGGAGGGACCCTGAGCACAGTTCTCATTTCCTAACCACTGCTAACCATTACTGAAACAAAAAGCACGCTATAAACTTGCCGGTGGTTCTTGTAAGCACAGTTCTCATTTCATAACCACTGCTAACCATAACTGAAACAAAAAGCACGCTATAAACTTGCCAGTAGTTCTTGTAAGCACAGTTCTCATTTCCTAACCACTGCTAACCATAACTGAAACAAAAAGCACGCTATAAACTTGCCAGTAGTTCTTGTAAGCACAGTTCTCATTTCATAACCACTGCTAACCATTACTGAAACAAAAAGCACGCTATAAACTTGCCAGTAGTTCTTGTAAGCACAGTTCTCATTTCATAACCACTGCTAACCATTACTGAAACAAAAAGCATGCTTTAAACTTGCCAGTAGTTCTTGTAAGCACAGTTCTCATTTCATAACCACTGCTAACCATAACTGAAACAAAAAGCACGCTATAAACTTGCCAGTAGTTCTTGTAAGCACAGTTCTCATTTCCTAACCACTGCTAACCATAACTGAAACAAAGAGCACGCTATAAACTTGCCAGTTGTTCTTGTAAGCACAGTTTTCATTTCCTAACCACTGCTAACCATAACTGAAACAAAAAGCACGCTATAAACTTGCCGGTGGTTCTTGTAAGCACAGTTCTCATTTCATAACCACTGCTAACCATTACTGAAACAAAAAGCACGCTATAAACTTGCCAGTTGTTCTTGTAAGCACATGCAAGACGCAACAATGAAGATCCTTTGAAAAACAGCACAGACACCCACAGTATACTGTTCCAAACGTCATGGGCACAATGGCTCTTTTCAGAGCTAACACTCCTCCCCAAAAAGAGATTTAGACACGGTTGTACATCAGGGCTCACCCTTAACACTAGCCCGGCGCACATTGTCTAGTAAAAAACTGTTATATGCTAGTAAACACCACTTCTCAACTTGCCCTGTGGGCTACTCAAAAACTGTGCAACTTTCTTGTTTATAATGCTCATGCCTCTTCCCTTTCAGATATGAATAATACATTTTAGAAATGTGTTAATTTATTTTTGAGTGTGTGAGGGCGATGAGAGTAGGTCACTGACCATATAAACCATCTGACCATTTGACCATTATACTGGTTGTGATTGCTACCATTAGTATCAGGAAGATACATTTTATTTATGACAATACATGTTTAAAATTTGGGCAACGAAAACTTCCTGGGGCAAGTAAAATGCACAGTTTACTAGCCCCTTGGGCTACTTTACAAAAAGCTTAAGCGCTAGGCCTTGATCTTGAAAAATAGGCTTCTAACCCTTCAACTCTTGGTAGCATCTTCCAGAAAGTTTGACCAACCATTTGAAACCAGAAAGCTAGTGCAGTCTCAAGTCTCAGGTGTACATGTACGCTGGCGCAACGGTGCACGGATCTAACTAAAATTTACTGTATTGAGCAATCAACCACAAGGGAAACCCACTGGGTAATTCAATTTTGGGGTGAACAAGGACAAAGTGACTGGAGCGGAATTTTGAACCAGCCACCCACGGATTAACGGACAAAGATATTGACAAAATAGGGAGACCACCAATATTGGGGGTGGATAGCTCAGTTGGTAGAGCGGCCAGTACCTTAATCCGGGGGTTGTTGGTTCAAATCCTGCTCCAGTCAATTTTTCTTTGTTCACCACAAAATTAAAAATGAAAATTTACTGTGTATGCATTAATCATATAATATCATTTTTCAGACTGGCATAGTTTATTTATCATCTAAAACCACAGAGTGGACGATATTGAATGGTCAGACAGTAGGAGGGATGACTGTGTGTTGTGCGGTATGCAATCACCACACGATATCTTTTTGTAGGCTGGTATAGGGTATCTACGATCAAACACCACAGTGGATGGTATCGGATCGCACATTTAGAGGATTCGCATTCTCACCTGGTCTAGCGGTGTGACATCTGCTCTAGATTGGCAAAGGTTGTGGGTTCGAATCCCACCCGAGGAATATGCCTGTGGATTGTTTTTTCCACAGGACTCGGGAAAGTAGGGTGTAGGGTAAAACACACAAATAATCATCGTTATCCCTGATGCTAAATTATCATCGATTAAATCTTACCTTGTATCGCTTAGGGACAGTCTCATCTGGAAAGAAAACTCCTCCTCTCTTCCTCAATTGTCTTAACTTTGTCGACATCATGTGGTCTGGTTTACCTCCCTTGTGGCCGCCGTTCCCTTGGTCATCTATGGTTTCCATATGTTGGGAATCATCACAGTTGTCAGACTGAGTGGTGGTGTTGTTGTTGGTGGTGGTGGTGGTGGTGGTGGTGATGGTGTCGGCAGTGGAGGTGACAAGGATGTCTGAATCAAAGAGCGGAGGGGTGTAGTCATGCTCCGCTCGGATTAGCTGCTTGTTCACGATCGTCTGTTCATCGTTAGACTGTGGTGTTGTCAGATTGTCGTTTTGCTGTCCACTTTGAGCATCTTTGACACGGTCCTTGGTTGGCGACTCATCCGTTAGATCAATGACCCCTGGAGCTTCATCTCCGACACCTTCTGTTCCGACTTGGCCCTTATCTGATTCGGGTGATGTAGTGTCAAAATTGAGTTTTCCTCTTGGAGAACTAAATTCTATATTACCATGAACGTCTCTCTTTCCCACATTCTGGTAAGTCACTCTACATTTGACAATCTGAGGGGAGTTGGCAGGGATTGTGGAGAACCAACTTACACCTGGAGCCTTCGTCAGGGTAGCGGGTATATCGACCGGCCGAATTCTCGGTACAATCCCTTTATAAATATCTGTCCCCTGAATTTTGGGTACGACCACTGGGCTGGGTTTGTCTGACGAGGCCGTCGGTTCATTTTGGGCACCCACCTGGTTAACAGGACTCGTGGCTCCCACAGCTGTATGACTTGTCACTTCAGGACGACCTGATGCCAACATTGCTGGAGCCGGAGTTGATGTGTTGGGCTGAACCATAACAAACTTTAGTGAATTTGGTTGGGTAGGTGTAGGTTCTGGATTAATGTGGTCCCCGACTTTATTGTTAGAACTCTTTGAAATCAATGGGGCAGGATTTGTCTGCGACGTGCTCGGAATCACAGGTATGAGAGTATTCTTGGGACCAAGTGCGTACAAACGCCCTGGCATCACCCTCTGATTACCTTTCAATAGTGGTGACTCATTGGCTTGTCCAAACCCGGGTGCACTCAGTTTCGGTGGCACCGGAGAAGGACCCGATACCAAACTCGACGGTGCTGCCTTGGAGGTGTTGGGTACACTCATGAAGAACTTCATGGGGGTCGCTGTTGCCGGCTCCGCCTGCTGCCCCTTGCCTGAGGCAACCACTTTGGCAGGTTGGCTTTGTGGAGTGTTCATCTTGATTGCAAGATCTTTGTTCGGAGCCAGGGTGAACGGAGAAACTGCCAGATTCTTCTGAGAAGGATCCTGTTTTGCCAACAGAGGGACCGTTTCGTTGATGGGGAGATTTCTGGAAGCATCTGACAGAATGATCGGCGGAGGACGCGGCAGAAGAAGTCGATTGACCCTGGGCTTCGACCCTGGCATGGGGGTAGATGAAGACGGGGTTTTTCCTTTACGACGAGATTTGACCTTGGACTGACCGCTCGATGTAGTAGAAGGCTCCCCTGGCATGGGGGAAGATATAGTGTTGTCAAGGCTAATGGGATGGCCTGGAGATGGCGTAGCACAATTCGGCGTACTGTGGTAAGACAACAACAAAAGTTGTTTTCAGAATTTGAATAAAGCAGTGGTATGGCACATGACGAATCTCACAAAGAACCACTTGAAATAATTGCAAACTTTAAAAAATGCTTTCTGGCAAAAACCTCCTTCTGATATTAGTGCAATCGTTCAATTCTCTACCAGAAGTTGAATATTTTCTTCATTTTGTTGTTGTTGTTGTTGTTGTTACTTGAAGGTAATGTTACCTTGGAAGAAGTGCCCGGGAGTTCTTCATTCTTTCCGTGGCAAACTCCTCCAGAGATGACAAAGCCGTCCCAGCAGTTGTGTGATGCTTCAAATGGTTCCTCACCCATTTAGACAGTCCTAAGGACGCATCAAAAAGTTAACATTAATCAACTTTTAAACAACCATTTCCTCCAATCTTCACATTCAAAAAATCTTCCAAACTAAAAAAAAAAAAAGTTATGAAAGATCACCCTACACAGGGCAAAAGGGCCATGGAAAAAAGAGAATATTTAAAGAGAGAGTAAGAGAGAGGGTATCAGTTCAAATTTCCTCTTCAACCGGAATAGATTGTAAAATGGTGGAAAGCAAGATACATGTGGAGAGTTCCAGCAGCAGCACAGGGGAAAAAACCATTGGAATATCTCAAAGCAGTGGTCTTTGTGACTAGACATTTAAAAACACCATCAATCACAAGTCGGGGAGTGTTCCAGCTGAGCAGTCAACCGCATAAGACTTGTGTTCCAGTGGCAGAGTCACCAGAAAGCAGTCACTGCGCATGTGGTTCCTTAAGCAAGGCAACATCACCATAAATAGCTTCTCTTCATCTAGGTGTATAAAATGAGTTTCTGCCAGATAATTTTTTTCATGTGCTTCACTGTTTTGTGGAATTGGGAACATTTCTTTGATCTTTGCTTAGCAGGAAAGACAACCAAGCATTTTCCCGCCCTCTACTTAATAAACTTCATTTTACTAAACTTACCTGAAATGTACTTCTTGGGATTTTTAGAAAAGCGATGGTCCGCAAGTATCAACGCACCCCAATCTTTCCTGAAAGACATAAGCAAGCATATTTCAAGGCTGTCCTCCATTGTAGTTCCTTGTATAAACCAACCAATTGCAAACTCAACTTTGATGATGAGGTCAATGTGACGGAAACGGTTTACACAGTTTTCGCACTTTTTGAGTAGAAACTCTAAACTGATTCATTCTCTTGTGTCTGATAAAGAAGTACAGGGGCTGGTTGATGGCCCGGTAGGCTTGGATCTTATACCACTCATTACAACTCTACCAGTCAAGTATTTATTGGACATTATTTTGAGCTACTCAAATACACATTACTTTGTCATTGATACAGCGGCCCAGGGCTTGGTTAATAGGCTTAAATCTCGCATCACTCACCACCAGCCAATTGACCTCTACCAGTCAAGTATTGGTCATTATACTCAGCAAGTCAAATAACTGACTTGTGTCTAATGCAACGGCCTAGGGCATGGTTAATGGCCCTAAAAGCTTGGATCTCGTACCACTCACTACCAGTTAGTTGATGTCAAGCAGTCGAGTATTGGTCATTAAATTGAGCTTGTGTCTGATACAGCGGCCTAGGGCCTGGTTGATGGCCCTGTAAGCTTGGATCTCATACCACTCACTACCAGTCAATAAACACTACTCACTTGTGTCTGATACAGCGGCCTAGGGCCTGGTTGATGGCCCTGTAGGCTTGGATCTCATACCACTCACTACCAGTCAATAAACACTACTCACTTGTGTCTGATACAGCGGCCTAGGGCCTGGTTGATGGCCCTGTAGGCTTGGATCTCATACCACTCACTACCAGTCATAAACACTACTCACTTGTGTCTGATACAGCGGCCTAGGGCCTGGTTGATGGCCCTGTAGGCTTGGATCTCATACTACTCACTACCAGTCAATAAACACTACTCACTTGTGTCTGATACAGCGACCTAGGGCCTGGTTGATGGCCCTGTAGGCTTGGATCTCATACCACTCACTACCAGTCAGTAAACCTCTAGAAGTTGAGTATGTGTCATTATACTGCTGTTTCAGCTCCACCTGGGTGTCTCTGATGCTGGGGTATGGGATTCCTACCTGCGGGGTAAATCGGACATTTTATGAAAAGGCCGTTTTAGAGACTTGGGACTCAAGCTTCTCCGGTTCCAGTCTCGTTCTCAAGGGACAAAAAGCCAGATCAACTACTCTCCTCACTAACCTATGGAACTGACAAATAATGCTGATTGGCCCCCCGAGACAGAATACATTAAACAAAGGCTTGTTAGAAAACTCTGAAGCACTTGTAGGGCGATTTTAATGATTAGCCTGTTTGTGTAAAAAAGTGTGTGTATTTTTTACGAAATGGCACTTCAGTTAAAGCATGTTTTATGCGGTCGCCTTAAGCTGCACGCATTTTTACAAGAATGAAAATCATTGGCCACCAGTTTGTTGTGTCAGTGCAACAATGTGTATGTCTTAAAATAGCATTTACGTTACTTGCAAGTTTGGATGTGTCAAAATGTTGTATCTTGCTTAAAACAGACTCACAAAACCAATAGGCAACGAGAGATGGAATTTCCGCATGGAGCGTTTTTGTGTGAGATACGACAATGTTGGACAATCGAGATGCGAGGTTGTAGCACAATCAAGATACGACGTTGTTGCACAATTGAGATATGACGTTGCACAATCGAGATATGACGTTGTTGCACAATTGGGATATGACGTTGTTGCACAATCGAGATATGACGTTTTTGCACAATTGGGATATGACGTTGTTGCACAATCGAGGTGCGATGTTGTTGCACAATCGAGGTATGCAGTTTTAGCACAATCAAGTTTCCACATTGTTGCACAATCCAGGCATGCAGACTTTGTACAGTGTTTTTCAATTTTCAATTTTCAATGGCATGAATATGAGGTGAAAAACGAGGAAATCAGCTGATCCGAGGAAAAGTTGCATGCCTGACAATCGAGATACGACTTTGTTGCACAATCAAGATACGACGTTATTGCACAATCAAGATTTCACAATGTTGCACAATTGAGATACGACGTTGTTGCACAATCGAGATACGACGTTATTACACAATAAAGATTCCACATTGTTGCACAATCGAGATAGGACGTTGTTGCACAATTGAGATAGGACGTTGTTGCACAATTGAGATACGACGTTGTTGCACAATTGAGATATGACGTTGTTGCACAATTGAGATACGACATTGTTGCACAATTGAGATACGACGTTGTTGCACAATTGAGATAGGACGTTGTTGCACAATTGAGATACGACGTTGTTGCACAATTGACATACGACGTTGTTGCACGCGACGAGTTGTTCTCTGACTGTCTGCCTCTTTTGTTGGCTACCATGCCTGGGTGTGCACATTGAGAAGGTCTACGGCAGGCATAATTAAACTGTGCCTTTTACTTGAACGTTTAAAATTTGATAATTCCAGGGGTTATGATTAAGCAAGGTATACTGGGGAAGACAAACAATGGCACAGCAAAATTATACCCCCCTTTGGAACGAAGATGCCCATGGTCATCAGATAAAGGACCACTGCGCAAAACGTTGCAGAGTGCAGGCCATAATTTACCATGCAACAACGGAAAAAGTCTATGTTCTGTGCGACATTTGGGTTACAAAAGCCAGGGGGGGATTTGGAAGGAAACAGGAGATTCTCTAGCTTAAGACGCAGGGGGTTAAGGTGAAAAAAAATAAAGAGAAAATACTCGGTGAAACTCACCGTCATGACTGCCCTGGCATTGTTATTTGCAAAGTCCATGCCTTCGCTCACTTTGCCTCTGCACACAGCTAAGAACAGAGCTCCGGTAATGCCCTCCTCTTCAAAACTGTTTTTTCGTTCAAGCTTCTCGATGACTTCGTAGTAGTCTCGCAGATTTTTCTCAAAGTTTATTTTGTCGGCTCCCCTCGTCTCTGACATCACAACCTTCACCTGGTTCAGTTTCTCCCACTGGCCAGTGTTCTACAAGAGGTAATGTTAGGATTATGTGACGGCGAGAAATGACAGTTGGCAGCCTAACAATGTCTCGTAATCATGCTTGGTCAGACAAAATGACTGGAATTGGGGATGACACAATAACCCCCCCGCAATAAGGGAAAATTTTGAGCATGAATTCCAGTACCTTTTGTCCCTCTTTGTTACGGGGCAAACAAAGCCTAATACCGTGACCGATGCACTGAGCACACTACATAATGGAATGTCTGAGAGTGTTTACACGTCTTCCGGAAGCTAATTTTGCTATCGTACACGTCTTCCAGAGTTAACTGGGTTGCAGAGAATGTACGAAAGTGATAATAACAAACATTTAAAAAATCTTAGTGTAAATCTCAAAGCTTTGAGCTGTTTAGAGACAAAGGGTCCAAGTTTTTCTTTCCTTGATTGGTCGATTCAAATATTTCAAGAAAGTTTGAAAAATGTGGGGAAAAAATTCTGACAAATCAAAGTGATGACTTTGTTAAAAGCACGCGTACTAAATTGGTAAGTGTCAAAGACCAGTATCCTCACTTTATGTGACCCAACATAGACATGAAATGATATACCTGTAAAAATTTAAGCTGAAACGGTCTTCAGAGTCACAAGAAAAAGGTGGGAAAAAACTGTTTTAGAACACGATACCAAACATTGGATGCATATGAGTGCATTGTCACAAAATATAATCACAAAGTAAAATGGAAAAGCCAGATTTCATGGAGTGATTATGTTCTGCGACAATGCACGAACGAAATGCATTCGGTATTTGTTTGATACAACTCACACACAGATCCTTGTCATTTAAACTTTGTTCACAATAAACACAAAATAGACACGGATTCTCGTCCAGTCCACACCCGGAAAATTCTTAAAAAAAAAAAAAAAACATTTCTAAACAATGTGGGTGCCTCCATGTAGACACCAACCTTGTCCGCCGTGACACAACCTTGCCTCCTTTGGACGAACGGGCGGGGAACGATTATTTTTGGAATGACGCTGCTGCCCAAGTGTCCAGTAATTATCCAGGGTACCTATCCAATATTAAATGCTGGAGCATCGCGGCAGTAAATACATCGCAAAATAAAAATGAATGACACATGACAGGTGTTCCACCAATCAAATGACAAGGATCTGTGTGTGTGTGTGTGGTATAAAATATTTGTTAATTATCAGGGAACACATACCAGCCATCTCTTGGTGAGTTTATCCATCATTCCGTAGGAAGGGAAGAAACACAGGACTCCGAAGGGGATTTTTTGACACACTTGATGGAGGAGACGACCGACGTCATCCTGAAACTTGAACGTCTGAAAGTTTGAAAATCAGAAAAAGCCGCTAAATCTCAGAACCGTTCAACTGCACGGGTTGAGTATGCTGGAAAAAGAAAACTGTGCTCAGAATTGTCTCTGGTGTAGATGCATTTACCATGTGATATCATATCGTTGGCTTGCATAGTTTTTTCCTCACTCAAGACCAAAGTGATGGTTGATGTTGAAAGGTCAGACAGTAAGAGGGTTGTTTTATTTTCCACTGGTTTTTTTTACCATGTGATATCAAATTGCAGGCTGGCATAGTTTTTCTCTCATTCAAAACCCCAGTGGTGGATTATGTTGAATGGTCAGACAATAAGAGGGTTAGCGCGTGATATCAAATCGCAGGCTGGCAGTTTTCCGATCATTCAAAAGGAATCAAAGACACGGTGGACGATATTGAATGGTCAGACAGTAAGAGGGTTGACTATCATTCAAAATCAGGTTAGCTTAGTGGGTTTTTTTCTCTGCTTTTCACCTCTGTGGACCCCAGTTCAAATCCCACTTCTGACTGGCATCTTGAATGCGGATTGGGTTTTCAATTTGCATTTCTCTACATGAGTAATAAAAGATGAAATATATCTTTAGGAGTGAGAAATTTCAGACTTCTTTCTCAAGTCAGTTTTTTTTTTAATGTCTGCCAGGTGAAAAAAAAGTAGCCGTTGTTTACTTCAGATATAAAGAAATCTTGCTCTTTGATGTACTTTTCTAGCACTGAGGAGACTAACTAGCCCCCAAAGCTTTTTGGAACCTATAACTCCAGAGGTTACCAAAAAGCTGGAAATGCCACCATTTCAACCAGCCTCTTACAATACGGAGGCAAGTTTCAGACCTTTTCGTCAGCTATCTCTCTCATCCCATGATAGATTCAACTGGACAGCTCTCTCTCTTACCTCAGCATTTTTGAAGCAGCCATTTAAGGTCTCTCCGTTGGGTCCTTCTGCAATCGATGCAATCCAAACCTGAGAATGAACGGCATATCAAATAAGTTACGATCTAACAACGCAGGACTCAGACCTCACCGAGTACACAGTGAAAGTTAGACATCAATGCCAGGCTGAGTTTGAATTGGCGAGTGTGGTGGGATCACCACATTAACAAGCACTGAAGCAACACCCTTAGCAACAGCCAATAAACAAACAAACAAACAAACAAACAAACAAACAAACAAAATAAAACAAACAAAAAACAAACAAACAAAATAAAACAAACAAATAAACAAACAAACAACAAACAAAATAAAACAAACAAATAAACAAACAAACAAAATAAAACAAACAAAAAAGCAAACAAACAAACAAAACACTTGCCTGCGACATATTCACAACATGACTGTATTCTAGTTGTATGGGAAACTCAACCCCTAGCTCCGATTGGAAGGATGCCATTGGGGACAGAGTACCTGATGTCAGAACGATGGTACGAGTTTCGTCTCCAAAATCGCTGAACGCCTACAAATTAAAGAAGACAAGTTCTCAATAATACTTTTAAAAATACGTGTACCCTCCACATCAATGTGTGAAACAACACTGTACATGTATTGATGGTTGACCCAATTCACCTGTCATCACCAGCGGCATACTTGGTTGCACCATTTTGGGAGTTAGATTCCTTGTATGTTACCGTGCTGTGCACATTTAAGGTGACTCTCGCGCCATTAGACGAGCACCACATCTTCACATGCAATTTGACTCCCAAAATGGCAGACCATGGGAAGACAGTAGCCACGCGCGACGTCACTGCAAGGTGTCAACAGACCATCGTCATGCTGCCGCCATATTTAGTCTGACTCCCCACGTGAAATAGGATTACTTAATGCTGATTCTCATTTTACTGGAAAGGGAACAGACCATTTTTGCCCGTCCAGCCTCTGTTTGGCTTACATTGATTTGAGAGGCAGGAACCATGATGAAGGTCTATACCCAATGCCTTCCGAGTCCTGCAGGGAAACATTGCAAGGCCACAGAATTTTGAGGCCTCAGTTTTATTTCTTATTTCATAACACGTCCAACACCGCAAGCGCCAATAACAGGACGAATAGGAACTGAGAAGTGTTCATGGGAAATGTTTGGGAAAACATTTCCCATGAACACTTCTCAGTTTTCAAGAGGGGAAAAACCCACATAATCAGGTAGAGACAGAAAACCCAATCAACATGAGGTGGGATTCGAACCGGGGTCCACAGAGGTAAAAGGCAGGGGAACGAAACCACTCAGCTACCCTGATCCCACTGATGTGAACTGGGTTTTTTTCCGCTCTAGTTGTTTTTCAAATGAGTAGGGGAAAAAATTGAGAGAAAAAAAAAACTTACCACTGCAGGGTTCAGACACCAGAAATTGAGAGTGATGGTCCAACACTGATCTGGAGCTGTGAATTAAAAAGACACAAGATGATGCAAATAAGAGGGGTGGGATTGCACAAACAGGAAAATTCCTGAAAAAAACTGAGCTGTTTCCTCTTGGTCTAGAGATGAAACTCTGGGAACCTTCAGTGTGTTCCATATTTGAGGCTCCACAGACTAGGTGTAAAACCGATTCAAAACACTTTACACCCGTTCGTAAATACCTTTCCGTTAAACACATACAAAATCCTTTAGAAGGCGAGAACAAATCCGACAGTTTAGCCTCGGCTCACCGCAATTCTGCATTGTACGGGACTGACATCTTGTTTCTGTCTATTATAACTGCAGAGAATCATGCGTGACTAGACTTGAAAACCAGACTAAACAACTATGCAGAAATTTCGTTTGATAGTACCCTCATTTGACTCAATTTCTTCAGGCCATGTTTAAACACTGTATGCTATGTCTCTATTCTCTACTGCATAATCCAACATGGCCACATGATCTCCTCTCGACCGATCAGAACGGATCAACTGTCCCAGGTATTTATGAATTTAAATTAAAAATACCTCTCTAGCTTTAGAAAAGACAGTTGTTAATTAAAGAAATTCTTCTTTTATAAAATAATATAAAGAGCAGCTTACTTTTATTTTTTTTTGTTATCCAGCGATCATCCTATCACAAAAAAAAGGGGGAGAAAGGTGTTAATTTTTTTTTTTTAAGTCATGTTTCTGGGCTTTTCTCAAGAAAAAACAAACAACCAATGATCTCATGAGTTCATTTGGACGATTTGTCAGGCAGCACGAAAAGGCTGCAAGGTAGTTTGCAAAAATCAAGAAACTACTTAGTTCTGATAAGAACTTGTCCTGCCATTTATCTACTACCAAAGAGTAGACAGGAAAACTAAAGAACTTCAAACTTGTGTCAGCAGATCGTGGAACCTCACGTAAAATATATTCCACATTGCACAGTGAGATATATCGGTATAAAAATTTCGACTAGCCTGCTCTAGTCATCATCAGAACACTTCAAGAGTATTACCAAGCTCTTATAAGAATTTGTCCTGTCGTATACCTACTACCGCAGAGTAGATTGGGAACATTGGGAGACTACCTTGTTCTGATAAGAACTTGTCCTATTTATCTACTACCGCAGAATATTTTCGGGAAACCAGGAAAATTTAAGCTTTGTCAGTGGATCGGGGAACCTCACGTAAAATATATTCAACACCGCAGAGTGTTTATATTGGCATAAACATTTCGACTTGCCCGCTCTAATCATCATCAGAACACTCAAAAATATTAATTCAACAATCTAATAAAAACTTCAAATTTTACGGAGTGAACATTGACCCCTTGTACGCACGTCGCACGCAGCGCCACGCTCACCATTTTGGAAGTCAATAGGTTTACTTGTAAAGGCCGCACTGCCTACAATGTGCACTACACTTGATAACACACGACATTGCCTTCCAGAATGGCGCAACCAAAATTATTGTGATGATGACGTCGGGTGATTTGGGTCAATAGGGAGGCCTGACACAAATTATCTTCACTACCAGGGACTACCAATTATTTTGACTAGCCCGTTTTAGTCCTCATCAGAAAACCTCAAGTGTATTAACACCATGTGATCATATCTACTTTGCCGTGTAGCAATGTTTCAATAAGAATTTGACTGCGGAATAGATTTTGGGGACTCCTGCTTTGTTTTCGTGGACCTCATCTTTTGCAAAGGTGACCCATAAACACAAAAAAATCTACAGTGATCAGCGTTGTGAAACTGATACTTCATCAGCTGAGAACTTGCACTCAGTCAAAATTTAACAGATAAAATTGTATCCCCGAAAAAATATACTCACTGTGTTCTTGTGTCTTGGTGGTTTGTTCACTTTGGTCTGAGTTCTCATGATTACCACTCTACAATTCAGAAAAATACATGGCAGTGTTTTCTGTTAGTGTGCGCTTCAGATGTCATATTTTTTGTGTGAAAAAGTAGAAAAGGTTTGTCAGGTGGTATTGGGCAACCACTCTGTCATGTTAGATTCATCCTAGCCCTAATCCTTTACCCATCTCTCCTACCTAACCCATCTGACACGTACGTATTAATACTTAATACAATTTTTCATAACAATTCCTTCTCACTTCCTCTTTTGAATAGAAATCCACCGATGGGAAATACAACTTTAAGTTATGCAGTGAGCAAATTGACGACTCCCCCCCCCCTCCAATTCTTCCTTTCCACCCCATCTGGGCCACACGCACTTCTCTCTCATCCACTTTTGAATGAGAATACAAACTATGCAAAACAGACCCCTTGGGCCGCTTGATTGAATTCACATGTAATTCTGTCAGTGCAAAAAGCATTTTTTATCTGCTAATTTAGCATTTAAGATACACACGAGTCTGAAAGTACACAACTTTCTCACTTGAAATATCCCGCATGTACGTGTACAAACAAAACCTGAGATACAGCGATTTTGCACTGAGCCTCTCTCTTTGGAGTGTCATAGCCAAGCAGTCAAGTGCACCGGTGTGTGGGTCCGATTCCCGGTCGTAACGTTCATGTCCTTGAGCATGGCACTTAACCATAATTGCTTCCCTAAACCCAGGTGTATAAATGGGAACCTGAGAGGGCTGAGACAGTATTGTGTTGGATTAACCCCTCAGTGCTAAGTTAAGCAGCTTGGGGTTGTATGCTCCCCAGGGAGTTGAGAAGTTTGAGGAATGGTCTAAGTATGCCTGATGAACAGGGATAATAATGCTGTATTACACCTTGATCTAGCTACCAGGATAGGAGAGTTGGGTTGATAGGCATCTCCAACATCTTTTTTAAAGAGTCCAAAGACCCAATTCAGACCAATGAAACCAATCCCCAAGCTCTTCCACTCCCTCCTTCCCATCAATCCCATCCAATCTGGCTCACATACATACTTACTTGAAGTCTTTCATGAATTTGCTTCCGTTCTTCAACAAGAAACCGAAGATGACAAACAGATTCTTGAGTGTCATGCCGCTGCTGGAGCTCAAGCTAACTCCGTCTTCTTCATCCTTCTTTTGAGGCTCGGCATCTTCCAAGAGAAGAGCCAGGTTTTTCTTTAAAAATAAAATAATAAGAGCAGAATGAAAAGAAAAATTACTTTTATCAATCAATTCATAAATACCTTGGAGATTAAATGCATTCTGATTGGTCAAAATGTGATCACATGGTAGTGTCTTAAATCACAGATAAAGATTTAGTAGTAGTTTTTTTTTATTTCATTTTTTATGCAAGTTGCCAGACACACAAGGCCAGTAAGACACTCGAGGTGTGGGCTACAAATCAACTGTTTTGTCCAGGGGCCGTTGCCACCTACTCCTGGGGCTGAAACAGGGTTACCCCTTTACAGTCCGCAAGGATGTAGCCTTGGATATCATCCATCAGAAGCCTGGCTGGTAGAGCAGAAAGCTCTACCTCCCCAACTTTTACGAAGCAATTATGGTTAAGTGCCTTGCTCAAGGACACAAGTGTCATGACCGGGACTCGAACCCACACTCCGATGACTCAGCCACCAGAGCTTGAGTCCGACGCACTAACCACTCGGCCCTGAAACGCCATGTCGTTGTTGTTTGAGACTAAAGTGACTCCAGTGCTCCTAGGCATGCATGTGTTGTAGCGCAAGCTTATGGGCAACCAATACACACCAGTACATAGCAGCAGTGAGATTGAATTCAAATGAACTTGTGAACTTGTTGGACAAACTGAGAGGACCCACACGAGACAATAATCGGCTTGTGGTACACAAAGAGTTCAATCCAACACACAAGGATAACATTGAACAGAGACATTCAGACAAGCACCAGTGAAAGGATACGCGAAACAACAAGCTAACTGCACCCGCTAGCTACGTCCATGTCAAAATTAAGATTGAAGAATGCTTCCCGTCTAGTAACTTACCTGAAGTATGGGAAGGGTGTCCTCAGAGATGCCAAAATCTATCAGGAGGGCCACCATCTCCGATCCCGACCAAACTTTTAACGCCCTGTCAAACATCCCTCTCCGATTATCAAATTTAGATGAGTGACCTTTGAACCATAACAGCAACGCATTCATCTGTGTGGGAAATAAACAATGTTGAAATTTAACAGATGAGCACCATATTGCCTTGTCCATATGCCATGTAAATTGTTATTAATAAATAAATAATAAATCAGCTGAAAATAATATACCCATGCGACCCCCCCCCCCCCACCCCCGGCCCTTTTTCTAATTTACTTCATTTATTATAATGCTTACTGGGAATGCCCACATAAACAACCCCAGCTCATGACGCTTCATGTTAAACACTCGGCACCAGATGACCTGTGTACATGCAAATGTTTCCCCTGCCTGGAAACGGAAGCGGCGTACAGACGCCATTGTGTAAAAATCAGATTATCGGAACAAAGGGACTCAGAGAAAAACTTACCACGGCATGCACCATTTTGCAGGGCCTTTTCCTCCATTTGTTTGTAACTGCAAAGCAAGAATAGGGCAATGAACTCACACAGAGCCAGAAAGAGTAAGCCATGTCCAAATCAAGAGACTTCAGCTATGGCCATGGCCATTGCTGCAGCTGCAACACTGAAGAATTGGATTATTCAGACATCTAGCCATAGCCACAGCAGAAATCCTCAATTCAGATAGAGTAAGCCATGTCCAAATCAAGAGGCTATGGCTATGGCTATGGCCATTGCTGCAACACTGAAGAATTGGATTATTCAGACATCTAGCCATAGCCACAGCAGAAATCCTCAATTCAGATAGAGTAAGCCATGTCCAAATCAAGAGGCTATGGCTATGGCTATGGCCATTGCTGCAACACTGAAGAATTGGATTATTCAGACATCTAGCCATAGCCACAGCAGAAATCCTCAATTCAGATAGAGTAAGCCATGTCCAAATCAAGAGGCTATGGCTATGGCTATGGCCATTGCTGCAACACTGAAGAATTGGATTATTCAGCCATCTAGCCATAGCCACAGCAGAAATCCTCAATTTTGACACGACCTTACTAGCAAGACAGATTTGAGATTGATCAGTTTATTTATTTATTGATTTGTTCATTTACTCATTTAGTTATTTTCATTACACATCCAACAGCGCAAGTGCCAATAACACGATGAATAGGAAACAAGAAGAAAATTTCAGTTGTAGATGTGGGAGGAAACCCACGTAAATCAGGTAGGTACTGAAAACCCAATGCACATGCAAGGCTCTGGTCCGGGATTCGAACTGGGTACCTCAAAGGTGAAAGGCAGGGAAAGAAACCACTGAGCCAACCTGACATTTAATATAGTCAAAATCACACAAAGCAATCTCCCTAAAATCTAGAGGTTTTATGTTTTCTTCAGTTGAGCTGTCTACAAGTCATGCCCGCAGAAAGTTCAGCTTCTGTGGCTCTATTTTGTAAACATGTGATGTCACTGGTTTGTTTCGTGGTCAATAGTGATGAGTTTTTGAATGTTTTATGAGTTAGGAATGTTGTCCCGTGAGACCAAACAGCCCCCAAATTCCCCGCTGGGCCCAATTTCACAGAGCTGCCCAACCACAAAAAATAGCCAAGCATCAAGAAAATTATGCTTACCAGAATTAAGGTTACCAGCCAAACTACCATCTCACATGTGCCATTTGTGACTGGTATCCTGCTTGTTTCCGCTTAGCAGGAAACTGTTAAGCAATATTTACTGCTTGAGCTGGGCCCAATTTCACAGAGCTGCCCAACCACAAAAAGTAGCCAAGCACAAGCAAATTATGCTTACCAGAATTAAGGTTACCAGCCAAACTACCATCTCACATGTGCCATTTGTGACTGGTATCCTGCTTGTTTCCGCTTAGCAGGAAACTGTTAAGCAATATTTACGGCTTGAGCGGCTCTATAGATATTGGGCCCAGGTCTTGACTTACTGTGAGTATCCAGCTCATTCACAGTGTCTTCCAGCTGATTCACGGTCACACTACAGCTGGCAGCTTCCCTAGCAGAGTCCTCTATATTATGCGCCTCGTCCAGCACGACAATCTGACCTTTTAAGTTTATTTCCATCTGGAAATGAAAAAGTATTGTGACTTTCAATGATGAGTGAGGGCCAATGCTGACAAACAGGCCTGTCACTTGGATCTAAATCTGAGGTAAATTGAAACGATGCATTTCCATCTTTTAGAGATTTTGAATTTGAATTTTATTACAATTTGCAATCATCGTAACTCGAAGGTCAAATTACAAAGCCAGTACAATGGTAAAAAAGAGTAGTTAATTTGTAAAAATATACAGAAATTTAAAAACACAAAAAGAGAAAAAAAATCAATAAAAATACCAACCAAGACACACAATTCAAAGAGCTTTCACAGTGGCGAAAAATAGATCAAAGAATACGATGAAAACTGGTTTAACGTGTCCTGGCTGAAAAAACAAGGGTAGGAATTGGCACAATCAGAATGAGCACAAGTACCATCATGCGTGATATCGTTTTTTGCTGTTTTCACTGTAATCACCGAGCTTGATGAAATTTTCACAGTTAACTCATATGGTGTGAACAGGGTTGGCCTTTTTCTTTTGTCATGGACTAGCGGGACCAGCTAGCTTGTTGTTTTCCCTCGACGTCCACCAGCATCTCTACTGGTAAACGTCTCAACGAATCCAATTCAATACTTTCATTTGCATATAGACCCATCTATCAAGCCCCGCCCCTAAACATGTTGACCAATCACAGCATTGGCTACATCACCACTGTACACATGGGCAGCACAATGTGCATCTCTTCAATGCCACACTGCGCGACGTGAACATGTGGGTACGCGTGTTTACATTTTGCGACGGGATTTCATCGTGTCGGACTTTCGGTGGCGAGGCCAAGGCTGTGATTGGTCAACATGTCAGCGGGCGGGGCTTAATGGATCGGTCTATCTGACGCCGTATGAACTGAATATTCAGATAGTGGCTCATCAGGGAAGCATTGCACTTGGCATCAAGACTATATGAAGATAATTTGGTACCAGTCCTCAGGTAATTTTACTGGCATTTTGCTAGCGCACCAATGAAAGCTGAAGAAAAATCGGTTTGTCTCCTACCGTGGATCTGATTATGGGGTCCACTAGGTAGTTGTATGGACAGAAAATAATATCTGCATCGTCTTTCAGGGACCTCACTGCATAGTAGGGACAGGCCTGGGTGGGAACAACAACAAAAAAGAATCAGGAAAAAAGTCACTTCACATATGAATCAACAGACAGGAAATTAAGTGAGGTGGTTTGTCTGGGTACCAACTGCGTGAAGTTTTAATCTCTATCAGGAGAAGTGCCACTTCTGAGCAGAACCCCGATTGAGATCAAGTATAGACCTTGTGCAACTTCATCACAGATCACACACATGCTTTCAACATTGCCATTTTGGAGAAGACTTAGCTCCGAAAAAAACGTATTTTTGTAATTTCACAAACTGAACCAATTGCTTGAAAGATGAATTCTTCTGTTTAAATCTCGCAAGCCACACTCTGTATTTTCTGTACATTTTTTTAAATGTCACTTTCCACTGTTCACTTCGTCGATATGAGTTCAACTGATACATATTGTCACCATACCACATTTTGGGTAGATGACTGTGACAATCACCCCTCAATAAGAAAAACACACATTTAACAGATTCTAGCAGGAATTTTGTAATTGTTTCCGAAAACTGAAAACGATTACATCACATAATGAATTACCAAGCTTACTTTCATCATAAAGATTTTTGAATTTTGAACTTAGAAAGAATATTTTATGTGGTAAAATTACATAATATTTATCAACAGCACCCTAGACTTACTTTTATTTGCTTGCCAAGAGTCACAAGGTCTTCTATATCCCATACTCCGGTTAGCCCACGGTCTCTCACTTGCCACTGGTGCTTCATCTTGTGAACTCCATTGAAATATTGGCAGGAGCCACCCTGAGACAAAAGTCAATAGAAAAAAGCAAAAAAAACCCTCAAACAATGATCAAAACAAATCACACTCAAATTAAGTCTCCACAATAAGAAACAAATTAAAATAGATGTTAATTTTTGTGATATAGAATATCATTATTCTTTTTACCCGAACACAAATGTGTGTTAAGCACTGTATACTCAGTACTTTCCCCAAGTCCTGTGATTTTTTTTTTTACGGGGGTCAAGGGTTCGAATCCCACCCGAGGAACATGCCTGGGAATTTTTTTTTCACAGGACACGGGAAAGTGCTGAGCATACAGTGATTAACACACATTGGTATACAAGTAAAAACACAAATAATATTCTTTTATCCCCGATGCAAAAATTAACATCTACATCTATTATAATGGTTGCGGTACCCGCTGCTAATAGGATCCGAACTGACTCTAGCTACCCGGCAATCTCGGTAGTCTAGTTGGTAGGACATCTGCTCTAGAATGGTGGGGGTCGTGAGTTCGAATCCCACCCGAGGAATATGCCTGTGGATTTTTTTTTTCACAGGACTCGGGAAAGTACTGAGTATACAGAGCTTAACAAGCATCGGTGTACGGGCAAAAACACAAATAATAAGAAAAAAAGAAATAAAGTGTAAAACACACATCAGAGAAGAGTAAAACCAAAAACACCATAGGCCTACATCACATGTACTTCATCCCCATCTTCTTTCAAAATAGAATGACGTCCCCTGGGATGAGATTAGAAGAATAAGAACATTCCGGAACAATGGCTTGCTAGCCCGAGTTCCCCCTTATTCTGGACCCGGAACCTCCCATATGTTACAATTCAGGAGGTTTACAGACTCCGTGCATCACCAGAACGACAAAACTACAGGTTTGGGCACATTATGGACTATTTCTTTATCTCAATTGACTGCTTTACTTCTTTCAAAATTTGAAGGATCCAGCAGTTTTTGAAAAACTGAAATCAGGAGAAAAAAAAACTGAGAAATCACATGCCTGTTTGACACGGTGTGGACTACTTCTTTCTTCCTTTGGTGATTGCTTTAATTCTCTCGGAAAAATTGGATACTCAAGGAGAATTTGAAGGGAAAAAAAATCTTTAAACCAATAAAAAAATCCTGAAAAATCACATGCCTGGCACACTCCTAGGTGGTGCACTGTTATTGTGAATCGCCAAAAACTGTTAAATTCATTTTTTTTTTTTTTTGTAACTCACGTTTCGCCCATCCAGAAGCTCCTTACAGCCTTCGTTTTTATAAGGGCCGGCCGAGACAATCGGATGGATACAAGTATGCTCCCTACTTCCCAGGATTGACATCCTTTGGACACAAACAGAAATATTTACATCATCAGATGTGAAATTTTTGTTTTTGCAAAATAGAGAAATGAAGGTGTTCTTTTGCAGACATAATTTTTGCACCTGTAAAGAAAGAGGAAATGGCCGAAAACACAAAACTTTGTTCAGTGTTTTTCTGTTTTTTATGGCAGTATGAGGCCCCCGTCCAAATCAACTGAATTTTGCTATGGCTACAGCTGTTAGCCGCAGCCACAACGTTGAAGAATGGGACTTTTCGGTGTTAAGCTGTAGCCACTGCCGCCGCCATCCATTCGGACACGGCCTACATATATTTTGCAAACAGAGAGAATCAGCTGATCGTTTCAAAAGTTCCATGCCTACTTAATAATGAAAGGACTATTTTGTTTTTATCTACTGGACTCGGAAAGCATTGGGTATACAGTGGGTATAAAGTGCTCCTTCAAACATTAGTGTGGGGCAAAATCCATCATTCTTAACCAGTAGCCGCCAGATGAGGTGTAAACAGTTTACATGCAAATGTTTCCCCTGCCTGGAAACGGAAGTGTGTAAAGACGCCATCGTGTTAAAATCGGAATACCATAACAGAGGACCCCCGGGCATTCCACTGAGCGTGCACAGAACACGCACACACTGTCTAACACTTCATTTCACCCACACAAAGACAGAACTTGGTCTTGAATATTTCGCACTTTTCTGGCTACTGTAAGGTGGTTTTTGTGTAATCCCTGGTTCCAGACCATTGTCCTTTTGTTCCAAGAAGAGGATTATGAGACATCAAGAGGCTTCCACCATTGTTTATTCATTGTATTTCGGCTGAATGGAGGTAAGTCAGAGTGAGCCAGGAATCAAGCCGTGGTTCTGGGTTTAGTACCAATCCTATGCCGCAGGTTAACGGCCGATGTTGTCCAATTCACGGTGTGTGAAAAACAAAACAAAACACACGATGCAATAAAAAGAATCTTTGTTCTCTTGGCTTTGTCAAGTCAGGGTTTCTTTGTGCCAGCTGTACTCTCAAAAGAAAAACGATTCTGGCAATTACGACAAAATAATCTTGCCAAAAGAATCCCGATGGAAACTGGTTCAATACCAATGCAAAAATCACATTATTAACAACCTTTCTGTCATGATGTACATTTATATTATGATGTACGTATACACTTTATTTGTATTATTTAAACTATTGCTGTAAACCTTCCCCAGGGTGACGGGGTATGTTCCTTTTGTGGAATACAACAAGAAATCAGATCAAATTATTACTTGAAAGTGGGAAAAAAAGATATAAATTCAGTTGACTTACTGAACGTCCTTGTATGCCGTCTTGCCAAGTTCTTTTATGATCTGGGCGATCTGCTTGTGAGTTCGGGTTCCAAAGAAAATCTTGGGCACTCTTGATGAACAAAAGGGTTGAGTAAAAAAGTATCACTTTGTCGTTGAACAAAAAAAAATAACGTCAATGCAAAAACAGTTTATTTCGTAATAGCATTGCTTCTAGCACGAGAGAGGCTCCGTGCAAAAATGTCTTCTGTGCCTACGGTTATGTGTGTACATGTACATCCAATACAATTTAAACAAGATACGTTTATAAGTACAATTTGAAACTTAAGTAAATGCTATTTTTGGAGAGATGTTCTTGCACTGACGGGACGACATGAACATACTATAGATCTAGCTTACTGAATAATCCTTAAAAAACCTATTTAATGTGCATAAAATCACAGACTTGGAATAGGGTTTGGACTGATTGAGTTTTTTTTTTATTAGATCGGGTCATTCTCAGATCCCGATCAGTGATGGTCTTCCAGTCGGCTCTATTCTCCATGACACTTTGGATTTCTTGGATGTTGTTAAGCCCTGTGTCTTGCCTTAACAGGTTTATATAGGTCATGGCTGGCTGCCCCCTTCCCCTGTTCCCATGTGTTGGTGCCCAGAACAGTAGTTGTGATACAACCTCGTCCTTACGTCGGTAGCAATGCCCAGATACTTTCATTCTTGGATTGATGATGCTTCATAAATGCTTTATTCTGATTGTTATTTACCTCCTCCTGTTGTAAACATCCTTAGCTGAGTGGCACTGACACGGACACGGCGTCTTCTCTGCACTTTCCACCTCTATCACTTCCTCCTCACAAACTGTGAAATAACAGGATCACAAATCAGACAACGAGTGATTAACTCTAAACTCTTCACTGTGAGGCTTGTATATGACGACAGACAAACTGAACTTGATTTACACACTTTGCTCAGCAATTAAGATTAATACACATCTCAGAGATGCAACTGGCTATTGGGAAAACAAATCGGGAAAAATCTAACTCTAAAAACTACATATCCAGAGTTTGGGCAATGTCCAGAATGAGGGCCGAGTGACGCAAATGGCAGACCATGGGCAGACCCTCTTTTGACTCAATTTCCTCAGTCCATGTTCAAACCCTTTGTGGCATGTCTATATCGCACGTTTAAAACATGGCCACGTGATCTCCTCTCGACCAATCAGAACGGATAAACTGTCCCAGGTATTTATGAATGATATATAAACTCTGCCTGTCTGCAATAATAATAATATCATGTACCGAAGGCATCTACACAGTAAACCATCAACCCTCCTACTTTCTGACCATTCAACCGTTAAATATCATCCACTGTGGTTTTGAATGATAAACTGTTGCTGTCTGCAATATGGTGAATGCATCAACACAGTACACACATGTGCACAGTTCAGTCAGTTCTGTGGCCAGTTTTGCAACCATACACAACTCATGCTGTCGAGTGGCTTCAAACAGTTGGTCAACTTGCTGGAAAATGTGAATAAGATTACAAGGCAGTTATTCAACTGAAATCTCCCATTCACGTACCTGAAACTTCTTTTTTCTTCTTCTTCTTTACCTGTTAATGCAAATGGTAAAACAATCAATAAATAAGCATTTGCAAAATGACCAGTGCTGCAAATCGCAAATAGCCTCATGGACCGACATTTTGACCCTTCGGCAACGACTCTGCTCTGGTGGAAGTAATAAGAAATGCATGAACTACCACAAAATACATGCATGTACGTCACATCTTGAAACAGTCCTGTTCATGTGGCCATTCCCGGAGACCATTACTTAAAACATGAAGGGGATCACGACAGACACATCTTCAGCTGATTTATTATTGATTAAATTTCAAATAGCATATGGACACATCCTTCAAAAGTGGCCATTGTATTTGACTAACGAAACAACAAGCTCACAGGTCCTGCTGGCTAATCACTGAAAATGTTAACGGCAAACCTTACCTTACTAATAACAAAAAAGAAATTAACATCTGTGTTTTTTTTTAACCCGTACACCAATGTGTGTTAAGCACTGTATGCTCAGTATATTCCTGAACCCTGTGAAAACAACTCTACAGGCATAATATTCTTCAGGTAGGCAATTCCCACCAGACGAATATGCCTGTTTTTTTCACAGGACTCGGGAAAGTACTGAGTATACGGTGCTTAACACACATCGGTGTAACGGGTAAAAAAAAAACACACTAATATTATTCTTTATCCCCGATGCAAAAATTAAAATCTATTACAAAAGAAATGTCTTCATTTTTTCTTCTTTCTCACCGAGGAAATTCTTTTGCGTTTCTTCTTGCTGGGCTGAAAGTCATCCGCATCCTCCTCCTCTGACATCAGTCCCCTCTTTGATTTGCTTTGAGTCGGTTCTAAAATTGTTCAACACAAAGTACACCCCAAAAAAAACAGTTTTACTAGTTTCAAGCTGACAGCTCACTGAATATGAAGTTTGTACAAGTACCCAATCCTATAGAGAAATCTGAAATAATGTCAAAGTCAAGAAAACAGCAGTTGACGACCCCTGAAAATCACTGCTACTTATTTTTAAGGCTTTTGATAATTACTTCAAAAATAAACGACGATAAAATCTTTCTTGGTAAAGAGCAACGGAGAGTTGTTGATAGCAAAGATTATAGAGCGCCGTAGGCGCAAGATGGGGAACTGGGCCTTTATCTACTGTTGGAAAGTGAAATACGCATGGGCGCCATTTCGGCAAGTGAAAGCCTGTGTTTCCCATTGATAGCAATTGTCATTGTCTACACTGGTCCGCATGTATCAGTGTTGTATCAATAGAGTCACTTGCCGAAATGGCGTCCAGTGAGATTTCACATTTCAGCCAGAGTTCCCCATCTCGCGCCTACGGCCCTTTATAATCTTTGGCTGATAGTCTAAAACATTGAAGGAAACAAATGGCGTACTTTTAACATTCGTACACACAACGAGACTTTCTCAGTCCATTTCCCAGAGCATCTTTACCTGGGGTGCTGCAGCTTTCCCCGGGGTTCAAAGCTTGGCATGTTACATTGTTATTACAGGGAGTAGCGTCAACCTCTGGCGGTTCGTTGCCACGGGAAGGTGTTTGACTTGGGTGAATCTGTTCAGGGGATGACAATCCTGTGGGAGTATTCCTCGACGTCAGGGACGTATCGTTACAACTGCACTTGCACAAAACATTGTCTGAAAGAAAAAGACATTTGAAGAACATAGGACAACCATTATTTTCTGTATAACTGAATAACACAGGTGACCCATGGAGCACCGCATCCAGTTTAACAATTCTTTGATATGGCAACAAGTCCATGAATGATGTTGCCCCAGTTTGTCTTGCAATTGTGTTTGAATTGCACCAACCCAGTAGCCCAAGGTCTACATTCTTCCTGCTATAGTACTCCTCTCAACATTCCCAATTCCAGAAATTCTCTACGGTAAGAATGCATTCTCACATACGGCTGCTGCACTTTGGAACAGTCTTCCAAGTAACTTTCAAGACTCTTCTTCAGACTTCTTAGACTAATCTTAAGACGTCACTGTTTCCCAATGCTTAGTTTGTGTTGCTGTTGTCTTATTGTTCTTCACGTATTATGTAATGCGCTTTGGTCAATTTTGGAAAAGCATATAAATGCCTCTATGTGAAGCCCTGGCTTTAACTTTGGCTCGCGTTTAGGCTCCATCTACACGCACACAAGACAAAAAACAAAGGTGAAAAATATAGTGAAGATCGAGAAAAAGGAGATGGTGACGGGCAGGGCACTTAGTGAAAAGAGGCATCAGATGGACTAAGAGACACGCGAAATGGCAACCAAGGACAGGCAGGAAAAGGAGTGGAAGACAAAAACGGAGATGGAGAGATGAAGTCACCACATTTATGACCACGGCAACATGGAGTAGAATGACAAGTGTCCTATAGACCTTTATCATGGTGCCGCCATCTTGATTTTCTCCCATTCAAACCAATGTAACCAAACCGAGGCTGGAAGGGCAAATAGTCTGGTTCCTTTTTGTACAATGAATATTAGCATCTATTACTGTTATTGGATACAAGGAACATGACCAAGATGGTTGCAGCATGATAAAGGTCTATTGAAATTGCCTTGTGGGGTCCATTGTTCTTTTGCTGTCAGGACCCCACAAGTGCCGATGTGTAAGCCCATGCACTGTGCGCACTCCACATTAAAAATGACCAGGGGAATTTCGTTCCGGTATTCCGATTTTACACAATTGCCAGGTAGTGAGACCTCCGCTGTGTGTTGCATTAGAGGGCCCATGAAGAGGTATTTTGTCACATTACGTTTTTGTGGCTTAATATACGGTTTGAAATTAACAAAACATAACATTGACTATTTTGATGTGTTTGTTATGTGTTAATACACTTTAATTGAGCCCCGAAAATGTGTGTCATTTGATTGCGCAATGATTCGTGACGTAGACTGTGGTCAAACGTTTCAAAGACAGCTCTGGTGCCGAGTGGTCAACAATGCATTGTGTGTTAGTGTCACACACATCATGGCCCTGGTCAGCCGGTCCACTGTCTACGTCACAGATTTTATGCTAATGAAGAATGGTGGGTGGAGCGCGGCAATCCCCTAATTTTAGAAATTGTTATTTCTACGGTAAATAGGCATGTAAAAAATGTTTAACAAATACTAATATACTATGATAGGCATACTTCCTTTTTTAACCAATAAAAAAAATTAATTCATGGGACCTTTAAGAGTTTGGCCTGTTATTGGGTCCTCCGCAGCAAACTGGCTCAGATTTATCTCAGCTCCCTGGGGAGTATGCAGCCTGTGCTGTCAAGTAAGGTAGCACATCATCAAGCTACATCAATCACAAGGACTATTGCCGCCCACACACGCACCCTATTGCTCCTTGGTAACGAGAATGGGAGACTTTGGAACACTAGGTGGCAGCAGACATGGGTAAGTCTGTGTTGTTTACGTGTTTCTGAGCATGCAAACTTTTTCAAGAACAATTCTCACAATCTTACCTTCTTTGTCGTTTTTAGCTTCAGTATCCTCATCGAGTTGTTTTTCTGCAACAACGAAAAATGGTTCACACATAAAAAACTTATAACCAAATCTTGAAGACGGACACAAAATCTTAAAGCATTTAAGGCAAACAAAAGATGTTTGTGGCTGAATTTGAGTGATTCATAATACATTGCGCCCTCTATAGCTTACCATGGAGAGGCAATTTTTCAACAAAGCAGTTGACTAAAAAGACCACAGACACAATTAAGCGCTTGCTGGCAGTTTGGGATTTTGAAAATGGCGATATGAATATAAAATACCATCTGATGCCGTAAAAGAAAATCGTCAATCCTGTAATCTTTTGTATCAAGTAGAACAAACATAAACAACTGAGGTCGTGCTGCGGGTGCAGTGCGACCCCCCAAAACTCGTTGACCTTTTTCATCTCATGATGCAATGTGAAACTGGCACTTTCCTGGGAAAACATGATGGGCGCAACATGTTTTTCATTTTGATAAAATGCACCCGTTATACACACGTGAAGGTCATGCAGGGATGGATTCAATGCCGACATAAAAAGTCTAACATTAGGATCCAAATTTGAGGAGGTGTGTTGAAATGATGACATTCCCACATTTCAGTAACCCCCCTGGACCTACAGATTTCAAGTAGCTTCTGGGAACAGTATCCTCAATGCTAGAACAAAGGATTAAAGAACAAGATTTCTTCTCGTCTTAGTTTCAAGACTACGGTGTTTTCACATACATACAACCAATGTTCGAGGAACTATGTACAATATACACCAGGCCTTGATCTTAACCAAGGCCACCGAGGCCATTGGCCTCATGTCCTGTCGAGTTGGCCAGCGTGCCCTTCAGAAAAATTGCACTGTCACTACCAACTGGGCCAGCATGCCCTTGTAAAATTTCCTTGATTTGGCCAGCAAAGGCCTGCCCCTGTTTTTCTTAAGATCGACGCCTGATACACATATGTGTTGAATAAACCATAGAGGGCGCTGTGACTTATTTTCCCCCCCAGGCAGGATCCCACCACGTTGGGATCTACAAATAACACAAGTCACAGCTCCCTCTATGGTTCGCTCATTACATTATACATAATTCGTTGAACGTTGGTTGTGTGCTCTTGAAAACACCATGGTCTTGAAACCGAGTCTAGATTTCTTCATACAAATTGTACCTGGAGAAAATAACATGCTTTTCTTTTCACCTGGTGGACATTTAAAAAATGTCTGCAATTTTCCCACGCCTGGTATTGTGAGTGAGTAATATAGACGCCTTATGTTTCAAATTACAGCAAATTTGGAGACCCTTTTTCAAGGTTCAAGGAGGCCCCTTCAACTCACTTAGTTCATTCCTTTGCCAGGCCAAGCAGGAACAGAGAAGGGCCAGAGATTTGCCGCTTCCAGTTGGGCTCTCAAGAAGACAATTCTGTTGGCGCTCTATTCCTTTGATGATCTGCCAAAAAATGTTTGAGGGAAGGTTTTAAATGATCTATAAACAACATACTATAGCAAAAGGCTTACGATAACCCTCCTACTGTCTGACCACTCAATATCACCCACTGAGGATTTTTGAATGATAGATATTCCAGCCTGCATTATGGTGAAAAATGCGTCCACACAGTACACACATGTACCCAGTAAGTTGTTTTGTGCATGGATGAACCAGGGTTTTCCCTAGGATTCTTCAAAATTTGTGGGACATTCTGGGCCCAAATTTTGCCAAAAAGTTTACTGAAGCACACTGAATTGAAACAAGGTCTTTGGAATGTTTTTACTTCATGCTTATGTTTGGTAAAAGCTCCAGTGTGCAATCTGGAGCATTTTACCCAGTAGCCCCCGGATGAGGTGTACACACAAATAATGGAAGCAGTGTAAAGACGCCATTTTGTAAAATCGGAATACTGGAAAAAAAAGCTCGCCCAGGCATTCCACTGCTGAGCATGCACAGACCACACGCACACCATCTAACGCTTCGTTGCACCCACACAAAGACAAAACATGGTCTTGAATATTTCGCTGTTTTCTGGCTATTGAGGAGGTGGTTTTTTGTGTAATCCCTGATTCCAGACCTTTGTCCTTTTGTTCTAAGAAGAGGATTACGAGACATCGAAGGGCTTCCACCATCATGACTATTGTTTATTCATTGTATTTCGGCTCAACGGAGGTAAGACAGAGTGAACCGGGAAACAAGCCAAGGTTCCTGGTTTAGTACCAATCCTATGCCGTAGATATCGGCCGATGCTTTGCAATTCATGGTGCGTGAATTTGACAGTTTCTCTGTTGAGAAAACAAAACGCACGATGCAATAAATGTTTGTTCTCTCGGCTTCGACAAGTCATGGTTTCTTTGTGCCAGCGGTACTCTCAACTAAAAATCATTCTGGCAATTCCGACAAAATAATCCTGTCAGGGAGACGGGAAAAAATAAACGAATCCTGGCGACAACTGGTTAAATGGCTTTTGTGAATATGATTTTAAATCTAACAACAAAAAATATGAATTTTGTGGTCTGGTTACAACACCTTAGGACCAGTCAAAACATTATCCAAGTGGTCCGTTTGGCTACTTCGGAGTTGAAAAGCATGATTCGATGACACATGGACCAGTGAAAAAGCTGGCAAACTAATGAAACGACAATTCAAATGGTCCTGCTGGCTAGTCACTGAAAAAGTGAAGGGGCAAACCATGAAGTCCTGTCAAGTATTCCGAATGCATTCCAAAGTATTCCTAATGGCATGTCTTGACACTTGTGTCCTTAAGCAAGACACTTAACCATTATTTTATGGAGTGTCGTGGCCGAGCGGTTAAGATCACTGGACTCAAGTTCTGGTGTTGTTGGCAGCAGAGTGTGGGTTCGAATCCCGGTCACGGCACTTGTGTCCTTGAGCAAGATACTTTATCATAATTGCTTTGTCCTTCGGATGGGACATTAAGACGTAGGTCCCATGTACTAGGATGGGTAGTGCACGTAAAAGAACCCAGAACACTTATCGTTGAAGAGTAGGGGTTTACCCCAGTGTTTCTGGTTCACATGGCAAGCACCCTTATCTACAGATTTCCTCAGGCTTGAGAGCTACAGTGATTAAGTTCACTTATGAGGCATCCTTGGTTTCATTACCAGAAATACGTAATAACAATAATAATTATTGCTTCGTCCTTCGGATGGAACGTAAAGCCGTTGGTCCCGTTGGTGTGTTGTGTAATGCACGTAAAATAACCCAGTTACACTCATCACTAAGAGAAGGGGTTTGTCCCGGTGTTTCTGGCAGTGGCTGCTGAATGCCCAACAGCACCTTGTAAACCATTACAAGGTGCCACATAAATGGCTCTCATAATTAACAAAACTCAAAAACCTGCCTTAAAAATAATATAATGAGCGCACTGAGTGCCTAACTGTTGGTAGGATACGTGCACTATATAAGACTGAACAATTCTGAGAAACACCCCGCAGATCTAGCGTGCAACCAACTGGCCCGTTCTTGTCACGAGGATCATTTGTGGATTCGGAAGAAATTGTGTGTCTGGCACAGTACATACCATAGACATCATTGACACTTGAGTAGAGTATGCCTTGCATGGGAACTCTACCGTCACCCCACCGATGGTGTAAGTGGTGGTCTTGCTTGCATCTTTTGCTGCCATGGTGAGGTCTTGTGGGTTGGTTCTCTGGTGGGCAAAGTCAAATGCACAATTCAATCGGTGTCCAATGGTAAACGCTTACAATATTACTCATACAATCAAAAATCTTCTAAAAATGGAGACTCGTAACATTGTTCTCATTACCTGTTTGTGAATTTGTTTGACGTTGCAAACATATAGCTAGATTTACATTTGTGTGGCCAACACGCACTTATATGACAATATACAGACATATCCATGACATAACGCGGGCGTTACACATGTGCGTCAAGAGAATGCGCAGCTTAATCCCCCAGTATGTGTGGTTTTGAATCGCGATACAGACGCGATCTTTGAAATGTTTTGAGCACACATTCTTAAAAAATGAACAACATGCACGTGCGGAATATGATGCCCAGCATAACGAAAGAGGGCGCCGTCTGGGTACTACCATGCGCATGCGATTGCAGTGCGCAAATGTCATGCGCGTGTTGTTCATTTTAACCAGAGATCAGCTGAAGTTTTAGCAGATTTCTGTTTTGGGTGCAGTTTTCATTTTATTTTCGTTAATAATGTTGAACAAGTGCACACAACTTTGAGCTAGCTCTGCTAGTATTTGGGCATAACTTGTTGCGCGCCAATTTCTCCTGGGCAAGTTTCAAATTTGTACAGAAGCTTTATCATTATTAATATTATTGTACCCAGTCTAGTGGCAGTGCAACGGAGACCGACGTCCTACATCCAGGGCTAGGTTAGGACTTTATAGGTACACATATGTACGTAGCACTAGTACTAACTAAATACTAAAATAGCACTTACTTAGCAATATAGCATACACATAATACTAAATAGTAATTAGTATATTAGCCTACTACTTAGACCCAGTAACTGGGGCGCTGTACTCCTTTTTGAGATTTTTGACATTATCTGTCGTACTAGCGCCCCAGTCCGTGGTATATTTGGAAAGTGCTCCGAAGCGGTTTTTTTCTGAATCAGTTACAAAATTGTCAAAATTGCGACAAAGACTCGACAGAATTGCTTGAAAATCGCCTACTGGCTTCTCCAAGTATTTACGGTGAAATTAATTGTACTCACGATTATTTTTGGTCCTCCAAATCGATGATTTTTAGCCCACTATCACGCATATATCAAATTTCCCGTTAGAATCGCCATTTTGAACGTGATACTCAACGACCGTTTCCTTATGTGTATTAGTTGCGATAATCGTAACCCTCCATCCTCCCGACGGTCGGAGACAGGAGGGTTACGACACAAGACTGATATTATCAACGTTATGGGCAGTTTTGACCAGTTTTTGCCAGACTCGTGATCAGATTCGTCCTTTTTTTCCACTTTCCAAAATCATGACAGACATTCTAAACACATGGAGTTGATCTTTATTGTATGACAACGTCATCTGGAACCCTTAAAACAACATCATGAAAATATTTGGCAGAAAAAACGACAAAAACTTACCAAAAGACTGACCGTATATATCCATAATCCATAGCGGGGCCAACTAGTGATTTTGAACGTCGCATTTGCTTGACTACAACCAATCAGCGTGACCCAACCAAACACGCATCCGGACGAGCCGTGGCTGTCGTGAGCGTATCGGCCATTCCAGCTTGCAAACTCACCGCCTGTGTGTGTAAGCATCGATCCCCCTGGACATTGTTTATGTTCATGTACATTGTACATTGTACATTGTACATTGTACATTGTACATTGTACACGCACAATGTATTGTGTACACTATGCTACACGCATGCACAGTCAGTCAGTGAGTGGCCGTGTGGGGTGTGGAATCACCACACGGCAGTACTACGAGCTGTGTAGTTTGTGCACGCACGATGTTCATACGCACCTGCATGCTGCGCACACGGTCCGGGGATCCATGCTTACACACACAGGCGGTGAGTTTGCAAGCTGGAATGGCCGATACACATACGACAGCCATGGCTCGTCCAGATGCGTGTTTGGTTTGGTCACGCTGATTGGTTGTTGCCAAGCAAGTGCGACGTTCAAAATCACTAGTTGGCCCCGCTATGGATTATGGATATATTCGGTCAGTCTTTTGGTAAGTTTTTGTCGTTTTTTCTGCCAAATATTTTCATGATGTTGTTTTAAGGGTTCCAGATGACGTTGTCATACAATAAAGATCAACTCAATGTGTTTAGAATGTCTGTCATGATTTTGGAAAGTGGAAAAAAAGGACGAATCTGATCACGAGTCTGGCAAAAACTGGTCAAAACTGCCCATAACGTCGATAATATCAGTCTTGTGTCGTAACCCTCCGGTCTTCGACCGTCGGGAGGATGGAGGGTTACGATTATTGCAACTATATGTGTATAAACGCTGCAAGGAAGGATTGCGTGTTCGCTGAGGCCCTAACTTTCATATTGTTTTCCGCGCAGTCAACGCAGGATACCAGGCTGTGTAGTGCCAATGTTCGCTGATTCCCTGACATGCATATTGATTTGCGCAGTCAACGCAGGATACCAGGCTACACGGTTGGTATCCTGCATTGACTGCGCAAATCAATATGAATGTCAGGCCATCAGTGAACATTGGCGCTACACACAGCCTGGTATCCTGCGTTGACTGCGCGGAAAACAATATGAAAGTCAGGGCCTCAGCGAACACGCAATCCTCCACCGTTTATACACATAAGGAAACGGTCGCTGAGTATCACATTCAAAATGGCGATTCTAACGGGAAATTTGATATATGCGTGATAGTGGGCTAAAAATCATCGATTTGGAGGACCAAAAATAATCGTGAGTACAATTAACTGCATTTTATTTCACCGTAAATACTTGGAGAAGCCAGTAGGCGATTTTCAAGCAATTCTGTCGAGTCTCTGTCGCAATTTTGACAATTTTGTAACCGATTCAGAAAAAACCCGCTTCGGAGCACTTTCCAAATATACCACGGACTGGGGTGCTAGTACGACAGATAATGTCAAAAATCTCAAAAAAGGAGTACAGCGCCCCAGTTGAGTTACTGGGTCTACCTACTACTAGTATTTGCACTACTAGACTAGCAGCTCTGAGCAGCAGAGGTCATGAGGTGACAACTTAACTATCAACACAATAACACCCAGTAACTGGGGCGCTGACAGTACTCCCACTCACAGACAGTATTGAATACTGCTTACTGGTCTACCACCAGGCACCACAACACAATCAAATAAGATAGGCCTATTTTTCTTCAATAAAACTAACCTTGTTCTAAGATGTGGTCAGAATGTTACCTAATATAATAATTACATCCTATTTAATCAAAAATACCACCTCAACTTCCACGACACGTCCACTTACCCACTATTAATTTCACTGCGTAAAAGCCCACGTTAGCTGGAGTGACCATAACACGGAAAATTCTTCTAAAATCCCGCCATGTTGAGCGCCTTGATGAAATCCTCGAACTGGCCTGGTAACCCACCCATGATTGCCAAAGCTAATAACAATATGCTTTTACACAGTGTAATCAACTGGAGTCCAGGATCTAGGCTAAAAAAAAATCTCCCGTTTGTTGAAGGTGATGCCGCCCTCAATCGTTTGAATAAATTGGATTCAACATGGCAGCGCCCATGATGTGCGTATCATTTCGACATTTATGCAATGGGAACTCTCAAAATATCAACATTATCCTGCGGATGTGTGGCCAAAATTTACGTCATACTATAGGTCTTACTTCTCAATCTCAAGTGAGAACTTTTGGTTGTAGAAATTACCTGCAGAATCCCAGAACACTTAACAACACTAGACCTACGCACGGGAAACACGCGAGTGGTACTGCCGCCGCAACCTCATCAGTAGAGACAGAGAACGAGGCGACAACGGACTTGGTAGATGCTGGTGTAAGGATTCATGGGGACTCTACCAGTGCGAATGACTCGTATAGAAAGAGACAGGAAAGAGAATCATTGGGGCCTGAATCTCGAGGCACGGCAAAATATTTGGCAACAAAAATAAGAAAAGAACTGACTCTCAAGAGGAAGAACTTCACAATGGGTGAGGAGAAAATACAAACGGCATCCAAAACTCATGAGGATAAGGAAAATGGTGAGTGGCTTATACTACTACTTACTAGTTATGCTGTAGCACTAGCACTGCAGCTCATGCCATGCCAGGCATAAGTCAGTTCAAGGATACCGCCATCTTTAAACTGATGAATGAAATTTGGCGATCATGTGACCTCTCACAGGGTAGACCCAGTAACTGGGGCGCTGTACTCCTTTTTTGAGATTTTGACAGTACGACCGATAATGCCAAAATCTTAAAAAAGCAGGCCTGATACTTCACGGAGGCAACGGAGGCAATTGCCTCCGTTGCCCCTGGTTATTGCCTTGGTGCCCTTGAATTGTTCCAATAGAAATTAACAATTTCCTCATAGAGATGCCCTTTAAATATCAAGAAGAAAATGCCTTGGTGCCCTTGCCCTTTCAAGAACAAAGCAATCAGGCCTGAAAAAGGAGTACAGTGCCCCAGTTACTGGGTCTACTCACAGGGGGCAAACACGATTGCAAACAAAAGTGTTTTGTGCAAATAGACATGTGCATTAAATATCTCATTATCTGAATTATCCTTGCTGTTATTGTCTTTCTCTATCCAGATCCAGAAGAGGATCCTCCTCAGCGAGTCAAAGGCCTGGATAGCAAGGGATTCAGAACGCTACGGAACCAAGTTCAGGATCTAAGAAAGCTTGACGTAGACACAGTTGCCTCAATCTTGTTTCGCAGCATCATATATAATGAGGGTCAGTGGGAACTGCTCTATTATTATAATTTGTTGACAGTGTACATGCATGCAGCGTGGGCCTCGGTCTTTTGAGAAAAGAAATTGATGCTGTTTTCCCTTTTATTTACAGTGGTTTTGTTGATGATTTTGAAAATGTACAAATCCATTTTTACAACTCATATTCTAATTTTTTTTATTTTGTTTGATCATCTCTTACATTATATATTGAGATTTATTATAAATGTTTGATACATGAGATATTAAAGTTTTACCATTATATATATTTTTTTCAGGGGACCTTGTTGCTATAGATAAACCATATGGACTGCCATCCCACGGTGGTCCCGGTGTGGTGCACAGTATTGATTCCCTCCTCCCTTTCATAGCTAAGAAACTCACCAGAGGTGCAGCCAAGCCGAGGGTCCCAGACCTGAGACTCTACCCCGTCCACCGACTGGACAAAGAAACGACAGGCGTTATGCTCCTGGCCAAGACCGAGGAAATGGCACACCACCTCCACCGGATGTTCATCCGGCACGAGGTGCTGAAGAAGTACTGGGTGGTGACCGTCGGAGTGCCTGATCCAAAGGATGGTGTGATTGACATTCCCATGGCAGAGGCCGATGTCGGAGGTTTCCACAGGATGGGCATCAGGCCGGACATCGGTGCCATCTACAAGGATATGGGGAAGTTTGGCAGAGGGAGGGGTACAGCCGCTGTAACAAATTTCCGCGTGGTGAGCGAAAATGGAAGTGCAGCGTTGGTGGAAGTTAATCCAGAAACAGGTTAGGAACTCTGTTTAAAAAGGACTTAAATTCAAATAGAAGTCAAGTTTAAAAAAGCCAATTCCAAAACTTGTGAAAGGAAGAATTGTTACCGTTGAGTTCAGTTTTTTATATGGATGCATCTATAGAAAAAAAATTACAAGAGAAACGTTTCTTAACAACTGACCAAAATGCATATTTTATTTTCAGAATTAATCTACAACTTAATCGTTCTTGTTTTCATTATTTTTAATTCAGGTGTTAAACATCAGATTCGAGTTCACATGGCATTAGGGATGGGATGTCCAGTGCTTGGAGACCATAAATACTCTCATCACAATAAACTAGCACCACAGGTAAAGTGGCACTCTACTAAGAGTTTTGTTTGGAAAAGATTTCAGGTTTTCCTTGTAAATATGTTTTTTGCATGACCTCATACTTTTAATGCCAGGTGTCACTCAAAGATGTTCATGGTTTGATAATAAGGATAATTGTATTGCGGTGTACTGATCCATTTTAAAGAGATCAACATTTCATTGTTAGTTTTTGTCAGGACATATTACAATGTCTGTCTTAGGTTTGGTCAAACTGTCAAGGGACATAACAGTGAAGGTTTGGCTTCTTCAGTGAAAGACAACAGTTTGTTTTTTAGGTTTGTTTGTTTGTAAGAGACAACAGTTTTCTGTTTTGGTTTGGTCTGATCATTAAAAGACAAGAGTTTACAGTTAGGTTTGGTTCCAACATTGAAAGACATTGACAGACAAGAGTTAGGTTTGGTTTGATTGTTGAGAGACATAACGGTTTACTGTTAGGTTTACCGTTTAGTTCCATTGTTGAGAGACAAAACAGTTTATTGTTGGTGGGTTTGGTTCTATCATTGAAAGAAAACGGTTAACTGTAAGGTTTGGGACCATTGTTGGAAGACAATAGTTTACTGTTAGGATTGGTTCCATTGTTGGAAGACAATAGTTCCATTGTTGAATGATAAGAGTTTACTGTTAGGATTGGTTCCATTGTTGGAAGACAATAGTTCCATTGTTGAATGACAATAGTTCCATTGTTGAATGACAATAGTTTACTGTAAGGATTGGTTCCATTGTTGGAAGACAATAGTTAACTATCAGATTTGGTTCCATTTCCAAGGGGTTGTCACTTAAACAAAATGAAATTCCTTCAATGTTCGTGTTTGTGTTTATCATTTCAGCGCCTACCAATGGACATGCTTCAGCGCCTGGGTATCCGGCAGGCAAAGGCACGGACTGTTCCCATGCATCTCCATGCCAGGGAGATCATGCTGCCAGAATTCCTCAATGGTCGCAATGTCTTCATATCCACCACAGTGCCCAAATTCTTCGTACAAAACATGAAGCGGCTCAAACTGAACTTTCCTTAAAACCTCAGCCCTCAGTCATGGTTTGAACTGTTTGATTTCAGTTGAGGGGAAAAGGGTCTTAACGTGTATACTGCATGTAGTTGGTGAATTTCTTTAGCAGCTGCCTGGTCTTGCAAATTCGAGGGAAGTTGTGGTGTCAGAGTCAGTGGAGGGAGGGTTCATATCAAGGTCATGTCATTTGTCCCCCTGTATGACGCTCGGCTACAAATGCTTCTCATTATTACTGGAGTCTTATTATAGCGCACGTATCTACCAATAAGTTACTCAAGCTGCTGGAACAAAGAGAAAAAGCATCAAAGGGAAGCTTGGTGGCACAATTTGCTGCCAAACCATCAACACCGGGGCAAGACCCTTTACTTTCACGGCGAGTGTCAAGTTCTTTTACGTGCATTACACAGCATGCGGGACTTACAGCTTTACGTCCCGTCCAAAGAACAAAGCAATAATGTTCAAGTGCCTTGCTCAAGGACACATGTGCCCTGATCAGGATTCGAACCCACACTCTGCTGCCGACAACACCAGAACTTGAGACCGGTGGACGAGACCGCTCGGCCACTACGCTCTACAAAGAGTAAATTCAAACCAATCGTCAACCTCATGCAAATGCAGTTACAAGACACTGATTACTAAATGCTTACAGAGTTTTATGCAATTCAACTTTACTCACAATTGTGGTTGGAATCGAACCTACTACCATCCCATAGCAGAACTCAGCGCTTCATGTGCAGCACAAATTTCATTTTCCATCAACAGAGGAAAAACGTAAAGTGAAAACCCCCAAAAAGTGAAGTAAAAAATCAATAAACACGTATCAATATACACGTATTTCCAATGTTGATTCAGATTCAGCTGTCATTTTATTTTCAAAGGTAGAGTCAGAGTTGTCTAATTACATTACTTTACATTTCTACACTACGGATATTTACAATCTATACATTAGAATCTAGCAGGGTGTGGCTCGGAGGTTATCTTCTTAGTTACTAGACCGATCCATTTAAGCTCCGCCCTTCATAGCAACAGCGCTCAATGTAGATGGGCAGGTGTGCGTCTGCCTCTTTATCGTCGAGCCAGCACAGCCAAATTGCAGGCCTTGATCTTAACCGAAGCCACCAAGGCCATTGGCCTCATGCCCTGTCGAGTTGGCCAGCATGCCCTTCAGAAAAATTGCACTGTCACTACCAACTTGGCCAGCATGCCCTTGTACAACTTCTCTGATTTGGCCAGCAAAGGCCTGCCCCCGTTTTTCTTAAGATCGAGGCCTGAAATTGTGCAATGAAACTATCAACACTGAAGCAGATTACATTTTTCTACTGAGATTTTAACATATATAGGACCACTGGGTGTGCAGATAAAGGTGGTGGGTGGTCAATACAAAGGGGCGGAGCTTAATGAATCGATCTATTAGATCTCAGGTTGGAACTAATAACATTGTCGGCCTTTTAGTTTGGTTCCCTGACCAAAGATTCCCAGGCATCACCCACGTTTAAAAATAAATGATGACGCAACATATATAAATATTCATTACTTGTCACCAATGGTGGACCTTGTCATTGGATAAAAACGAAGTGCTGATGACGCGTTTTATTTACTTTAAAAAAACCTGGGATAATCACAGTTTGTAAAAATGTTACACAAGTATTCGAAAATTGTGTTGAATTTGTTGGAAACCAAAAACCAATAATAGGATGTGTTTTCTTAAATAGTTTGCAAAATTTTGAATTTGGTCACAACGTCCGTCAACAAGATTGAATGGTTTGAGTTTATCAACAAAAGAAAGGTCTACACACGTCCGGGATTGTCCGACCGTCAATGACACTGTCCGAAAGTTGACCACAACAAGTTGAGAACACTTCGGATATTTTCTGAAAAGAAGGAATTCCTCTTTTTTTTTGTCACGTGACCCTCAGGTGATACCGACCCTAAAATCGACAATGAATAGTCCGAAGATTATTGGGTCTGGGAACCAGACTATCTATGCAGGAAGGTCCTTGAAAAAGGATACGACCTTGCAGTTGTAACAGCCAGGGTTTCGAAGTGGTGTTTAAAGCTTTGCATGTTGTGGATAGTGGGAAGTAACTATAACTAGTAAACTAACGGATTATAACCGTGTATAAATCTCTTTTGGGAGGAGTGTTGGCTCTGAAAAGAGGCATTGGTTTGTACTTGTGCGATCGATTGCCTTCCTCAAATGAAGAACATAGCAATCCTAAGTGCATTGAAAGCAGTTTATAACCATTTAATTACATTTTATCAAATTAACAATTACAGTTTCCTTGAAATTAGCATCAAATTTATTCAACTTTGTTTCATCAAATTTACGTATAACACCTATTGCACAAACTTCAGGTTTGCTTCATTACAAAGAAAATTTTAAAGCGCATTTATAAAAAAGAAAAATACATATAAAACTTTCAGATCATAATTCATACAAATAGCTTGAAAAAATTCTTACTTTAAAAAAAAAACAACAATTGAAAAGCAACATTTTAGATGTCACACGCTTGTTAGTAATAAGGCCGGTAAAAGCTTAACTAATGATCGGCCATCTTGCATTATTATCATTTAGGAAGAAAGAATCGTCATAAGTTTGTTTTGTTAAACTTTGGTTAAAATTAGTTTCCAAAAAAAAAAAAAAAGTCTCGGGAAATTGGGGGCAACTGCTTGAAACCGTTTCTTTCTATGAGATGATATTTTAGTCTAAGAGATGTTATCTGGAACCAATGTGAATGTTTTCTGTGATAGTAGCATTGGTGTTTAACCAGTAGACACTGGCTGATGCATGTACACATTAAAACAAATTTGAGCCAGCAAACGGGCGACGTTTAAACATACCATTTTGTAAAATCGGAATACCGGAGCAAATATCGCCCAGATATTCCACTACTAAGCGTGCACAGTGCACGAACACGCCGTGTGTAACACTTCATATCACCCACACAAAGAGGAAACATGGTCTTGGAAATTACGCGAGGATTACTGTGTAATCCCGATTCCAGACCTTTGTCTTTTTTGTTCCAAGAAGAGGATTACAAGAACCATGGATTTGACTTGTTAATTAAGTCTGCTGCCACCTAGTGTTCAAATGTCTCACATTTTCATCAGTGTAGCATATAATTATCACACTGACCTAGTTTTAGATCTTAAGCTCAAAGAATTCAGAGCCCTGGTGTGGATCTCACAAAGCGCTAGGACTAGTCTTATCTCGAGTTAGGACGAGTAACTAGTCCTTACTTATAGTACTCATCATTAGTTAGGACTAGTTTTAACTTATGACTAGTCCTATAAGTTAGAACTAGTTACTCATTCTTACTCGAGATAAGACTAGCCCTAATGCTTTGTGAAATCCACACCTGGGCAGTTATAAAGAGTCTAATAGTGTAAGTTTCTTCTGACCCCCAAAAATGCATTAAAAACTCACAAACACCCCGGTCTTTACATTAAGTAATCTCAAAATGTGTTCTTATAAAAAAGGATTTTTTTTTACACATTTTTATAACATTTTGTTTCTTTCTTCAATTATGTACAATTTTACAAAAAAAACAACACCACGGTTTTATATATTTATCCAGTTATCTACACTCGTGCTGAATCAAACGCAGCTTCTTTAGAAATAATTGGATCGGCTTTAATCAATGCTTCAAACGAGAAAGACAATCACATGGAATTTAAGATTCAATGGCGAAAAAGTTTTGTTTATACACTTTCAGCTTACTCCATCAAACTTTGCAACAATCATCTCAAATGCATTTCAAAAATTGTAATTAGTTGTATTTTAAAAATTTAGTAAGATTAACCCTTTAGAGACTAAATATCGTAACAATTTTTCTAGACATGGACGTTCGTTTTACAAATTTTTGACACTATGTTTCCTATAAAAATGTCTGGAAAATAATATAAACCAGAAACTTCGTTTTGAAGTGAAGGAAATGGAAGTAGTATGTTAAAATATTATGTTAACATGGGAAACATTGGAAATTGGCAATTCGAGACATTACCTTTTTCAAAACCTTTTTGGTTGAGTGGAACTAGGTTAAATCTTGCAGCCGCTATGGGCATTCTGATACAAGCCGTTTGAGGCCACATTGTGCATTTTAATACAAGCCGTTTGTGGCTGCTACGGGCATTTTAATACAAGCCGTTTGAGGCCACAATGAGCATTTTAATACAAGCTGTTTGCAGCTGCTGTGGACATTTAAAACAAGCCATTTGCAGCCACTGAGTATTTTGATACAAGCCATTTGCAGCCACAATGGGCGTTTTGATACAAGCCGTTTTGGGCTGCTATGGTGATTTTGATACAAGCCGTTTGTGGCTGCTATGGGCATCTTGGTACAAGCCATTTGTGCATGGCTGCTATGGTCATTTTGATACAAGCCGTTTGTGGCTGCTATGGGCATCTTGATACAAGCAAGCCGTTTGTGCATGGCTGCATTGGGCTTCTTGATCCAAGCCGTATGGGGCCACTTTAGTCTCTAAAGGGATAAAAGACACACTTTCCTCGTTTTTCTTAATTAAACATAAGCAAATATATTCATATATACTAGTTGCAACTCATGTCAAGTGTAATCATAAATTAGATACGTAAAAACAGATTGGAAGACGGCAACAAAAAACAAAAACAAATTCTATCAGACAAATTGTATGAATATGGCTACATCGAAAGAACGCAAAAGAAGATTCTGAGTTACTTGGTAGGGATATCACTACTCCAATAAAATAAATACTCTATATAGTTTCATTTCAAATAAAATTAAAAGATTGGCACCAAAATGAAAGATTACAATCCGTAAGGATCATCTACCTGATAAAAATGTAAATTATATTATTTACTCGTCTTTTCAATAAAAATTAGAAATTGTGTTAGATTCTAAATGATCGCTTTGATACAAATAAACAATTTAAATCAATTTTAGATAAATTAATAATCACATAGCGGCTAAGTTCTAAATGACACTAGAGGGAGCTGAAATGACCCGAACATTTTGTCCGTGCAAATACTTGTCTAGATCCTCTGAATGCTATTTCAGTGTAATTTACTGTCATTCCTGTTTCTTACCTACATTTGAACAATTAATTAGGTTTTACATTCCACCAATGCAGTCAAGCACTTCATGTTTGACAAGGTTCGATACACTGCGACTCTTCCCATTACAAAATTAACTTTTTGTCTCACTTTTTTTTCTAGCATTTTTCTCAATGTTTTTTTTTTTTTTCAGTTAAAACTAACAATCACCTTTTTTTCCCGAACATGGAGCGCATCCAATGTGTAGAGATATGTTCAAAGGATAATGGTAATAACAATAATGAGCATTTATTATGCGCTTCTTCAAGCCATGTAGGCCCCTCCCCGAGTGCTTGTACAGTTTTATCACCCCTGTTAATCAGGGCCTAAACATTCCTAAAAACCATCTCAACTCCTTTGGAGTATGCAGCACCGGCTGCCAAATGGGGGCACAGGTTGCTATAAATCATTCACATCAACAATCTCTACCCTCGCAGGTACCCATTTACTCCTGGGCGATGAGAAGCAATTATGGTTAAGTGTCTCGCTCAATGGTTAGCACTCCCACAGGACTTGACACTGTTCCAACTTTTTATTGATTTATCTACCAATTTTCAGCCGTACACTTCCTCAAAAGCATCAATACCAAACTTACGACTGTACAAGTTTTTAAATACTGGTTCAACAAATTTAAATTGATGTCCTTAAAAGATAATGTACCAGCCCTTGAGCCAACTGTAAAAACAGAAGAACAAATATGAACCCCCCTCCCCCTCTCCCCCCAAAAATATATACAAAATAAAATAGCAGATTTTCTCAACATTTGAAATGAGACTTTGTGTTTTATCTTATTGCTTGTGACTTCCTAACTTCCCTCTCCAACCAGTCTAAAATCAACGAGTTGATGAAAATCCGATTGAAATTCTTACGCCCCCCCTCCGTTCCTCTCTACTAATGTACACTGGATTCCATTCCAGGCATCCAGACGACCAACAGTCAAGTAAAAACAGTTCTTTTAAAAAGTGGGAAAAATATCTTATGTTCAGCTATGGTGAAAAAATCCAGTTTCCAATACATTTTGTGCCTTTAATACAAAAATAGCTCTTATAAAATTCAGTTTCATATCTTTCAGCTAGATCTAAGTTTTATTTTAAACCGTTTCATCTGTGTTTTTGTTTCACACGATAAATCTTGCTTTCGCTATTTTGGGTGTGTCACTGAACAGAGTGGGTTTTTAGGTGACGCGCGTGCAATTATCCCACCCATGAAATGTGCTATTTATGTTCACGCATGCCGACAGACACTATTGGTGGGCAAACGCCATAGAGTTGTGCACTAGGCAGACGCACAACTGCGCGTGCTTGAGCCACCATCGCTCAGTCCATACAAAAAGGCGCGATCTTCCCTGATTTTGCCAACTAGCAGTGTTAGTGCGCACGTGCGATGTGCAATTTCCATATTTCATGGGAAGGGTCCATTAGACACCCACCATATCTTTACACACATTTTGACTCCCACAATGGCAGACCAGGGGGCAGACAGCAACTGCGTATGTGTATGTGTGTCTGTGTGACTTCAAAGCGAGGGGTCAATGAGCCCTTGCAAATGAACATTTTATCAGGCTGCTACCATCTTTGTCTCGTTCCAAGTGCTCAACACCACTATTTAATACTGACTATATAGTTATACCAAAATGGGGTCAGGCTATTTTGCCCTTCCAGCATAGGCTGTGGCTACAGCTGCGGCTAAGGGTGTTGCTATGGGCCCTCCTATGCTTCAGTGCATTGTTCCCATGACGATCAAGCCGCATCTGCAGTTGCTAATTCAGAAACACAGTCTTAACATGATACATTGATTTGAATGGGGGTGAGAGATGAGATGGAACCAGCTTGATAAAGGTTTAATGACGTCCGTTGAAAACAGTTATTACTTGCTATTTTGATTTCTCCGTTTATAAAAATGCAACCAGAGGAACACTCTGTGCTTGAGCTTCTACCATGTCCATTGACTACACGCCCCCTATGTCAGCAATATTGAACAACAAATCTGATTCAAATTTGACATAGACATAAATGGCAAACTGCATCCGTCAGACTGATGGGACAGCTGCGATTTGCTAGAAAGCCAAAATGGCTGCCGCATTCACTTTCCCATTGAGGCCATTCACAGATGCTGATGTACTCAGCATTCTCCATGTTTTAACTTCTATGGTGTATTTTAACTGATTAACTGATTAACAGAAAAATGGTGCTTAGCACAAATTTATCTGCTTAGCAAAACCTGGCAGGGAACCAGCCACAAACTATACACATATCATTTTATTTGGGCTGGTAGCCGGTTTCTGCTAACAGATATTTCTGTGCTTTAGTTAATCCGTGTTTAGCAGCACAATGAAATTGGCTTAATATCCCATTCAGAAGTAACTCTAACTTCAACCAAGTTACACAACCACATCTCGGAACCAGCACAGCTTGCATGTGAATTCTTTAAAGTGCCACAACAAGCCTCCATAGATGTTTTTTTTCTGCCAAGTTTCAAATTCTGTTTAAAATTAATAGACCGTTCCGGCTTCGGCAACAAGCCCCACCCACACACCTTAGTTTGTGTGCTCTTACGCTGTGACTAAGTTTGACCGAGGCCACATAACCAAAGGGCGTGATCCCATTGGTCAATGTGCACAGTTTGATTGACAGGCCGGAATGGTCTATTTACCCTTCTACTCTTGGTCACATTTTCCAGTGAGTTGAACGACCATTTGAAACCATTCAACGTACGTGTATGCATTTACCACGTGATATCATATTGCAGGCTGGCAAAGTTTATCTAACCATTCAAAACCACAGTGGGAAATACTGAATGGTCAGACAGTGGGAGGGTTGACTGTGTACTGATACATTCACCACATAACACACTACAGTGCGAGATGGCATCTAGTGCGTCTGTTCAGTGGATGAAATTTAACATGGTCAGACAGTATGAGGGTTGAATTTTATCTGAATGAGCTAACCAACACCAGAGTGCAAAACAACACTAGGGATTACTGTGTATTTATGAATATTTTTACGTATTCCTAACAAAAGTATGTACAAGCATTTCGTTTATTTACATGCACTGTGCACTTTGGTTAAATGTAAGTGTTTGCTTCCACACTGAGAATAGAGAGGTATGAAACGACTCAGACAAAGTTGTCTTTGAAAAGAGGTACTTTCAGCTTATTTTGTTACGTGGTTATTTGAAAAAAAAAATGTTGAAAATGCATCCAGGCTTTTCTTGACTGTTCTTATGACGTGGGAACGAGTTATTGCTTTAAGGAACAAGTGTTGTTTCTGAAAAGAGCTGGTTGGTTTGGCGTCAAGGTTTTGACTTATAAGCTCTAATAGATATTAATAATAATAATAATAATAATATTAATTTGGGAGGCTAGACATCCTTACTGGCAACTGAGAAACTGAAAGATGCAGCTACAGCGTGTTTGAGCTGTAGGCATTCAAGGGCGCCTTTGGAGCACAGCCTGAGTTGTTAAATTTGCATCGGGATTAAGAATATTAATCAAGTTTTACCCTACGCTGATGTGTGTTGTGTAGGTGGTGCTCTCCCAAGTCCTGTGAAAAAAACTCCACAGGCATATTACTCGGGTGGGATTCGAACCCACGACCTTTGCCATTCCAGAGCAGATGTCCTACCACCGAGCTTGCCCCGGTAGCAAGAGGCCAGTTGACACTTGTGTCCTTGAGCAAGACACTTAACCATTATTGCTGTTTCCTTCGGACGGGACATTAAGTCGTAGGTCCCGTGTATTCTGTAATGCATTTTAAAGAACCCAGTGCACTTATCGCAAAGAGAAGGGGTTCGACCCGGTGTTTCTGGTTTGATCGGCTGTAGATTGCGCCACAGCATCTTATAAAACCGTTACATGGTGCTATGTAAAGGAATAGGTCTCATACTTCAAAAAGTAACTCAGCATACTTTGCAGGAAAAAACACTGAGCACTTTGACATGTTTGAGGCACCCATCGGGTGTGATAAAGCGCTATATAAGAACTGCATATTATTTATTATTAATAGATGTTACACTTGCATTGTGAATAAAGAATATGACTTGCCTTTGATGTGAACACATATCAGCGAAGGGTAAAACACAAATAATAACATGCTCTAGTCGTCATTAGGAGACCAATTCAAAACCTTCACAATGAAAGCCTTAACTTATCCAATCATTTAGTTCATAAAACATTTTTCAGATTTTACATGAATTTCATGTTCTTACCAGAACTTAAGTCAGGATCAAATTTGACGCCAAATGTCCAAAAGAGTTTAAATCTATACGAGCTTCTGAGACTTATTTTTCTTACATTTTTGGTTTTTTTTGGGGGGGGATTCAAAGAGTTGTACTTTAAGTGATTATTTCTAGAAACAAAGTCAGAGATACACTGTCCAAAAGCAGACAAAGTTATCTTGAAATGTAAACTGAAGGATAGTTTTTTTTAATGATCTTGATACTGGCTGATTACATTCTCGTATTTCCATGAGAAAAGCTGGGAAGAGGTTTCCTTCAATGAGGAATGACTTGCACTACGAGCTTTTGCATGCAGTTATAATATGACTGCAGATGGTTAATAGTACAAAATGTGAGGATTTGTCGACAAATTTTATAAGTTTTGGGGGGATTTGAATAGAGTGGGGGGAATTTAGTCTTTTGGTAGTTACGCTGCAACTTTGCAAATGATATAACGGGCAGTGTTGTGGGTTAGTTTGTGTTTATATAACCACCACTGCAGTTAAATATTTAGGTCTGAATAAAAATTTCAGACGAATGTCATTTGTTAAAATCTTTGGATTCCAAGTTTATTATTTTTTTTAGAACACTCTAGGTGTGTCATACTTTTAGGCAAGAAAAGTCTGGGCCTTGCTGACCAAGTATATTTTGAACTTGAATTAAATGCATGACCAGAATATATCGTAATACAGGATGATTTTCTCTGGATTTGAAGACTTGGAAGGAGCAGAACCTTCTGCTGGTAGACGAGCCGTACTTATAATAATGACATGTTGAAGAAATCTTCAGCTCTCTTGCCGAAGTACTTTCCTATTCATGAAGAAACTTGACTGAAAGTTGTAAAGACGGTTACACAAAAGATCTGACCTGTTATGATAACACTCTTAGCATCTGACGAGAAAATGTAGACAAGTCAGAGTTTTTACAATGACATTGTGAAGAAATTCTCGTCTTCGCTGCCGAAGTTTTCCCTTATTTGTGAAGAAACTTGAGAAGACGTTTACAAAGAAGATCTGACTAGTGTTTACGATGATCCCCTCTCAGGATTCAAAGCTGGAAGTGGGCGGAAATCTGTATAAAAAAAGCTGCGTCATATTTTTTGTTTCTTTTTAGCGACGACACGCACAGTAAGGATTCAGTCACTGGCAGCTAGATGATCCGCTGGGGTTGTCGTCGTCGTCGTCGTCGTCGTTGTGGGAGGTGGGATGGAGATTGTCTTAAGAGTTCCATTCTGGATGCCGTTGGTTTCTACCTTCAGCGACAGAGACTTCAGCCAGGCTTGTAGGTCATTAAAATCTGGCCTGGAACATCAGATAAAAATATCAAAAAAAGGACATGAACAAATGTTTGAAAACACAGCACTTCAGTTTGAGATACGGGATACAAATTTTATAAGACTATGTGTATTTTCATGGCAATTTTTGCATAAATTTTTCATGAACATTGAGAAACCTTATTTAATATTTATTTCAGGCTTCTGACTAGCACCCTGAACAAAAGGTATTAACAAAATAAGGAGACCGACATCATAGGGCTAGATAGCTCAGTTTGTAGAACGTCGGCACGTTAATTAAGAGGTCGCAGGTTCAAATCTTCAAATTTGTATTAAATTTACCCAGTCAGTTTCCCTTGTGGTTTATTACTTGATATCCGAAATAAAAAGTGGCATCCCCTTTAAGCTAATGCCTGTACTGCTGTTTCCCAGGTTGTATCGTAAACTTGGGTGTGATCCCTGGTTACATACGGCAGTTTAAGGTTGTATGGCTTCTGACTGGCACCCCCGGGCAAAGACATTGACAAAATAGGGAGACCGCAATCATAGAGTAATGGCACGTTATTCTGGAAGTCGCTGGTTCAAATCCCGTTCTGGTCAATTTTTCATTGTTCACCTAAAAAATTGTTATTTTTCACGACAACAAACTGTCTTTGATTTTCAGTGACATCACATACTTATGCAACAGCCCAAAGGTCAGAGGTTGGTTGGCAATAAAGAGGTGACTGAGCACAAGTCCACTATCAAACAAAACACACAAATCTGCTAAGACGTCACCAAAATTTTCTGTTTATTTTGATAAGAAGTAAAAATGGGGCACAATTTAAAAAAACTCATTAAAATCTTAAAAATCTCACTAAATTTTCAGTGTTAATTTAAAAAAAAAAAAAAGAAACAGTTACCCATGATGGATTTGTAAAAACTGGTTTTAGTAACTATTCTCAACAGTGTTGTAGCTACGTCGGTCGGCACTGACCACCACTCAGTACACAGAAGGCTCCCACACAGAACATCAGTTTTGTTCATTGAAACCATATGTACACGTGAAAAACACTGTTTTGGTGAATGACTTGCATGATTGCGTTAATAATACGTTGATAACAATTGTAAGGTAAAACTATTTATTTATTCTACTAAGCTAATTAATTGGAAACATTACACTAATAATTGTGTAGGAAACCATAATTAGTAAACTAGTAAAATTTGCGGGCACAACCGTGTAAAAATCTCTTTTGAAAGGAGTGGTGGCTCTGAAAAGAGCCGGTGTCACCACTCCTCCCAAAAGAGATTTAATACATGGTTGTACCCGCAAATTTTACTAGTTTACTAGTTAGAGGTGTCCTATCCTTCATACCATGCAAAGCATCAAACATCACTTAAAAACTGTTTGTTTGTTTGTTTGTTTGTTGGGTTGTTTGTGTGTTTGTTTGTTTGTTTGTTCGTTTGTTTGTTTGTTCACCTCACTGGACTGAAAACAATTTCCATGTGTGCACACTGTGTGGCATGCATTGTGCACACTGGGCCGGCACTCAAATGTTTCTAGCTATAACAGTGATTAATTCTGACCAACCTTTTCTCTGGCTCTATTTCACAACACTTGGCAGCGATGTCCAGCAGACGCACCGGGCATCCGTTACAAAACTGCTCCTTGAAGAGAGGAACGTTGAGTCCGAACTGCATCGTCCTCGGGAGGTGGTCGGGGTTAGCACTGACTCGACCGATCAGCTCACACATGATGATACCAAAGGAGAAGACGTCTACTCGCTCATCGTAGGCTTTGCCTGTGATTGATTGGTGAGTAGAGAGGGAGGTGAGACTTCAGCCAATCGGGAGGCGTGTTTCGAAGGATTGTTGGTTTGTGAGGAGAGGTATTTGAGAAATCGGCCAATAGGGAGGAGTGTTTCATAGGGTTGTTGGTTTGTGATTGGTTGGTGAGGAGAGGGAGATGAGAAATCGTCCAATGAGAAGGAGTGTTTTATACGTTTGTCGGTTTGTGATTGGTTTCATAAAAAGGAAGATATAACATCCACCAATGACAAACGACATCCATATATCCTCATTCAAAGGCCAAAAATTAAAAACAATGTCAAGTATGTGCTTGAGTTCAAAGGAAAGTGTTTTTGTCATATTTTTTACACTTTTTTGTTGAGCTTTAACATCACTGTTCCATATTTTCTTAGAAACTAGTTTCCTTTAGTTAGAATAAATCCACATTCCACCCCAATATCATCAGTAGCTATTCCTGGGTGTTTAATTCAAGAATGCCATTATTTGTCAACCATTAAACAGTTTTAGAGATAACAAAAAAACTAATGTGTTTTTTTTTTCTTTCTTGTTCACAACTGGCCTAGGATAGCATTTAAGACTCATGATTTTTTTTTTTTACTTGCACAAATTGAAAGTAACACCGAGACCTGAATTACCTTTAAGCATTTCTGGAGCCATCCAGAATGGGTTGCCTACGACGGTGTAGCGTTTCTTACGACCCGACCGTCTCGTGCCGGAGCTCCGGTCAAACGACGGGACACGTGGATCCGACTTATCCTGCACCATGATGCGTGCTAATCCAAAATCAGCCACGACTACCAGCCCGTTCTGCCCAGGGGAAGGTAATATGAAACTTGTTACGAGACAAGTGTATTGTAGCAATCACCAAAGTTTTCTTTCATAATAGTAATAAATAAAATTTGAAAAAAATAAACAACTAAATAAAAAAAAGGATTCATGAATATGACGTTCTTTTTCAGTAGTAAAGCAACATTAGGTTGGGGCGGGGAGACAAAGGACAACTTGTGATCTCAATGATTTATAACGAGCAATGACATTTTCGTCAAACTTTTTCGGAGCAATAAATAGACAAGATTGTTGACTGCAGTTAAGCAAAAACCAAATACAAAGCCTTGACGATTAGAAATTTTTGTTCAATTTTCTAAAATATCGAACACTGGTTTATCAGGAAAAATTCAATGTAGGCATATTACCTTCCTGACGAGGCAGTTCTGTGAGTTGAGATCTCTATGTATTATGCCCATCGAGTGTAGATAAGTCTGGAAATTAAAAACATAAACATAAATAAAACGTTGATTGTTTCTTGAATAGACCTTTATCAGAAAGCTACTATCCTTTGTTAGAATAATTAATACACAAAAAGTTTTACATTTATTTACACTTCCTGCCCAAATGGCTTGGTTCATATGATTTGAATGTAAGGGTAATGACTAGCAACCCCGGACAAAGATATAACAGGGAGACCACCAACATAGGGCTGGATAGCTCAGTTGGTAGAGTGTCAGTACATTAAGCCGGGGTCACAGGTTCAAATCCCGCTCTCGTCAATTTTCTTCGTTTACCCCAAAATTGAATCAAAAATTTACCCAGTCAGTTTCCCTTGTGGTTTATTGCTTGGTTATGAAAAAATGTCTAATTTGTAAGAAAAAATTAGCCAACAATTAAGGAGATTGAAAGGGTTTATCTCAAAATAGTCTTTCTCAAAGGCCCCAGCAGAGTCTTTCTCAAAGGCCCCAGCAGAGTCTTTCTCAAAGGCCCCAGCAGAGTCTTTCTCAAAGGCCCCAGCAGAGTCTTTCTCAAAGGCCCCAGCAGAGTCTTTCTCAAAGGCCCCAGCAGAGTCTTTCTCAAAGGCCCCAGCAGAGTCTTTCTCAAAGGCCCCAGCAGAGTCTTTCTCAAAGGCCCTAGCAGAGTCTTTCTCAAAGGCCCCAGCAGAGTCTTTCTCAAAGGTCCCAGCAGAGTCTTTCTCAAAGGCCCCAGCAGAGTCTTTCTCAAAGGCCCTAGCAGAGTCTTTCTCAAAGGCCCCAGCAGAGTCTTTCTCAAAGGCCCCAGCAGAGTCTTTCTCAAAGGCCCCAGCAGAGTCTTTCTCAAAGGTCCCAGCAGAGTCTTTCTCAAAGGCCCCAGCAGAGTCTTTCTCAAAGGCCCCAGCAGAGTCTTTCTCAAAGGCCCCAGCAGAGTCTTTCTGACAGGTCCTAGCAGAGTCTTTCTCAAAGGTCCCAGCAGTCTTTCTCAAAGGCCCCAGCAGAGTCTTTCTCAAAGGCCCTAGCAGAGTCTTTCTCAAAGGCCCCAGCAGAGTCTTTCTCAAAGGCCCCAGCAGAGTCTTTCTCAAAGGCCCTAGCAGAGTCTTTCTCAAAGGCCCCAGCAGAGTCTTTCTCAAAGGTCCCAGCAGAGTCTTTCTGACAGGCCCCAGCAGAGTCTTTCTCAAAGGCCCTAGCAGAGTCTTTCTCAAAGGCCCCAGCAGAGTCTTTCTCAAAGGCCCTAGCAGAGTCTTTCTCAAAGGCCCCAGCAGAGTCTTTCTCAAAGGCCCCAGCAGAGTCTTTCTCAAAGGCCCGAGCAGAGTCTGTCTCAAAGGCCCCAGCAGAGTCTTTCTCAAAGGTCCCAGCAGAGTCTTTCTGACAGGCCCCAGCAGAGTCTTTCTCAAAGGTCCCAGCAGAGTCTTTCTCAAAGGCCCCAGCAGAGTCTTTCTCAAAGGCCCCAGCAGAGTCTTTCTCAAAGGTCCCAGCAGAGTCTTTCTCAAAGGCCCTAGCAGAGTCTTTCTCAAAGGCCCCAGCAGAGTCTTTCTCAAAGGCCCCAGCAGAGTCTTTCTCAAAGGCCCCAGCAGAGTCTTTCTGACAGGTCCTAGCAGAGTCTTTCTCAAAGGCCCTAGCAGAGTCTTTCTCAAAGGTCCCAGCAGAGTCTTTCTCAAAGGCCCCAGCAGAGTCTTTCTCAAAGGCCCTAGCAGAGTCTTTCTCAAAGGCCCCAGCAGAGTCTTTCTCAAAGGCCCCAGCAGAGTCTGTCTCAAAGGCCCTAGCAGAGTCTTTCTCAAAGGCCCTAGCAGAGTCTTTCTCAAAGGCCCTAGCAGAGTCTTTCTCAAAGGCCCTAGCAGAGTCTTTCTCAAAGGTCCCAGCAGAATCTTTCTCAAAGACCCTACAGAGTCTTTCTGACAGACCCTAGCAGAGTCTTACTCTTTGATAAAGACTTACTAGGTTCAAAACTTGAGACCTCTATTACAATTTTTTGAATTTATACTACAGGTCATTTGGGTTGGTTGGCAGTTTGCAACAGCTAAGTCTATTTTTTTTTTTTTTTTTAATTTTGTAATATCTGAGTAAGTTCTAAGATGTGCCCACCCTCATTCTGCCAGAGCCAGTTTTTAAGTTCAGGATTTTGGGTTGGTTAGAGCCCATGGAAAACCCACAAGAATACAGACAACAAATTTGAAATAAATTGTTGACTTACCATTCCTAATGATATATCCTTTGTTATATTTATTCTATGGAGCCATGGGTAATCACAGTCCTGAAAAATAGAAGATATTAACAAAATGATATTAACAAAATAAAAATTAATAACTAAACCAAATTCAGATTGCATTTTTACCAATGGATACAAACAAAATCACTCCGAACTACCAAACAATACGGACGAAAACAAGGGATGCAAAATAAATCCACAGAAGAACTTTTTTCTGTAATTTTTCATTTATGAGAAGAAAAACAATTAAAAATAAAACAAAGTCCATGCCATAATTTCCAACAAAATTGGTAATTGTTTTACATACTCACCATGTTTACAATGACATCTCGTAATGTTCCTCCATCTATGTACTCTGTTGATAAAAGATGAAGTGTGGCGTTTTTTGAAAAGTCATCAACATATTTCTTATGAATTAAAGAAAAAACAACTGAAAAGAGTTTTGACCGAATTCCACAAGCTGTTAAGCAAATGATATTGCTCAGCATTTTATCTGAAAAGCAAAAGAACTGGGCAGTATATACAAATGGAAACGGACTGACAGCCAGGTATGTGATTGTGGCCATCCCGCCCAACTTGTTGTCCAAGGAGAGCACAAAAAGTAGCTAAGCACAATGAAAATTATGCTAACCAGAATAAAATTACCACCAGAACTACCCTGGCACATTTACCGTCTGTGACTGGTTTTCCTGCGTATTTTTTGCTCAGCAGAAAATCGCTCAGCAATATTTTCTACTTAAAAGCAGCTCTATGAAAATGGGACCTTGGCCCAATTTCACAGAGCTGCTTAGAAAACAATGATCGGCAAATTTCTAAGCAAAGATGAGCAGGATACCAGTCACTAACAGTACATGTGACAGGGTACTTTGGCGATACAACCTAAATCTGGTAAGCATACTTGTTTTTGCTTAGCTATTTTTGTGTTTCTTAAAGCAGCTCTAAGCAGTTGGGCCCAGGATTTTCACCTTTTTGGTTGCTCATCGTATGAATGAAGAAGTTACATCAATGCATATGACATAGCATTTTGACTGGTAACCCGTTTCTGCTAAGCGTGATATTTGTAGGTCCTATAGTTCTGATTTGCACTCACAAGCTTTATAAAAATTGGGCACAGAGGGTTGGTTTGAAAAACTTGTGACTCTGTTTGCTCTGAAAAATGTGTGTACAGACCCAATTCACCTGACGTCATCCCCGCGCGATAAATCTTGGTTGCGCCATTTTGGGAGTCAAATTCCCCGCGTGTTATTGTGCAGTGCGCATTTTAGGTGACACGCACATTAAACGCGAACCATATCTTTCTACGATAATTGACTCCCAAAATGGCCGACCATGGGCAGACAGTAACGGTGTGTGATGTCAGTTGAAGGGGTCAATGCATACACCGTGCAAACTCAGGGATTACGATACTAACCTGTAACTAGGCTTAATTTCTTGTCCTTGTAGAGAACACCTATGAATTTCAAGACATGGACATGGTCCAGGCTACGAAGTACTTTAACCTACCGAGAACAAATCAACATCAAATAACATAAACTGCGGTATTTCTATTTTTTTCTTTCTTTTTCAAATAACCGACTAGGGCAGGGATGAGAGTGGATGAAAATGACAAATTCATAAAACACCGGTGGAGGTTTTGGTGGCTACCAACCACGCCATAACCCGTATCAATGGCAGCAGTGCTTAAATGTAGATGGGGCAGGCACCTTTAGTCAAAATACAGTTACGAGGGCCTGGACGTATGTAAATGACATTAAAAAATAAGACATAATAATAAATATTGTTTTGATTTTTTATTTTTTTAATAAAAAAAATTCCACATCAATAATTTTGTAAAATCCGGAAATCCAGAAAAATCCCGAGGAATCTCATCTCTGCTGAGGGTTAGGTAGCACAACATGAACGAAGAAATGGTATGAGAACCTGAAGGTTGTAGATTTAAATTTCCGACTGTATAAACTTTCTCTCTCAGTTTACCTGTAGTTATTCATAAAATCTCTGAACAACAAATACAACTATAAATGAGGAAGATCTATATAGAGAATAGGGTCATAAAAGTGGATAACAATGAATGGTCCGTGAGTAGGATTTAAGAAAGCACCAAAACGAATATACATCCAACTACAAAAGACAAACTCCTTCTATCTCTCTCTCTCTCTCTCTTTCAATCCAAGCCTACCTCTTTTAGGAAATTTCTTTGTGCATCATCTTCGAATCTGATCAATTCCTTGACTACCATCACTTCACCTGTTCCTCGATGCGTAACCTAGGAAACGGATAACAACACAGAGGGCATGACTTCAAGATTTCAAATCATAACAAAAACAACAGTCAATCATCCCATCGAAAAATTAATCTCATCTACTGAAATACGATTGGAGAAAAACAAGTGTTATCTTCACAGATATTTGATTTATTCACTTTAAGGTTTGCTATGTTTTACATTAGATCGCAGTTCAAGCGCTCCTTTTCTTTTGCGGTATGCCCGGTATTCCTTATATTCTATTATTTGTATATTTGGTATGTCCACTATGCTTCGGTTGATGACGTAGCAGACACTCCCTGCTTACTAGCCCTACGTGTGGGTTTTCGTATCATTTCTGTTCCTGTTTCCGTTGAGTTCAGTTCGCTCACTTTTCGATTTCGTTCCAGTTCTTTTCCGTAGTCATACCCGTAAGTAACATTTATTGAACATTTTGTTATGGTTATTTATTGAGAGTTTGATTTGTTGTATGTTCTTAATCCGCTTTTAGCCTGTATTTGGTCATTTTAGTAATTTAGAGTGCAGTCGTTATTTTGGTCTCCTTATACTTTATATGCTAGCCAACGCCCTTACTCGGTTTGTTCTGACTTGGTCTCCCCCGCCATGACATGATTTGGGGTGGGGTTTATTTGAGTTTAGTGGTTATTAGAGGGTAATTGAATATATAGTTCTCTTATTTGATATTGGTATTTATTTGTTTCTTGGTGTAATGTTGTTATTCCCTAATTTATTTCTGGTATTATATTTGTACAGCACCCCAGAATGCCGCCGTAAACCCCAGTTTGTTCCAGAAAATCACTGATCACCTTCCACGTTTATCCCCATTGTGTGTGCTGCTTTACTTTACCCTGGCAATGGTTTGTAAGTTTATAATTTGTAAGAATTTTGATTCCCGACGACTAATTATTGTTGTTTTGTTGCGTTCGGCGTCAGTATAGACTATTTACTTAGGATTAATTTGCATGGTTAAGCTGTTGTTTAAGTTTGATTAATCCCAGTCGACACATATCAATTGTTGTTCATTTACTTGTTACCGTTAAGTAGTTCCATTTATTTAAGATTTGTCAATTATTGTCCGTTTAAGTATATTTATTTAAGGTATTGCTGATATTAATTTAATGTTCATTATATTTATTGTCTTTAGTTTCACCTGCGTCAGCCCGGGTTCGCGGTGTGCATTAAAACAGGTGTAAAGTCATGAGAGTCTTCCAGTCTCTTTTCATTAATAGTCATACACAGTGACAACAAGAAATGTTGGAAAGGCTTGCAAATCTGGGTCTGCACTGGTCAAGAGGATAAAGGCCTCTGTACCTCTTTTTGAAAAATTAACAGCGTCTCATCAACACAAGTAAAAGCGAGAAGCCTTCACTTGGTGGCAAAATGACTGCATTCAGGTTTATTCAAGAAAGAGAAGGAGAACTGGTATCTCGTCTCAGGCACACTTATCAGTGATCTAGTGGTTAAGACATCCACTCTAGAAAGGAGGTTCATGGTTTGGAATCCCGTCCGAGTAAACTGTGGATTTTGTTTTCTGCAGGACTTGGAAAGTACGGAATATAGACCATGCAACCTGTGACATCAAATGTTTACAAAAAAGCCACAGAGCCTGGACTTCCTGCAGGCATGATTTGTACACAGCCCATTGAAGAAAAAAACAACAATCTTACTTTTTATAGAAGTTGCTCTGTCTGATTTTTATCAACTTTTGATGTAAAGAAAGGAGGCACACCTCAAAACTTGTTCAGCTGTTAATTTGATAACTCTTCAATTTATGTGGAAATTATGACACAAAAATGTAAAAAATTCTCATTTGACCAGTGAAGTATCTTGCCTGCCAGAAAAGCCCTGGAATGTACAATGTCACTCTTTTTGTAACCAAAGATTAAGGTCTGTACAGTGCTTATCACACATCTGTTGAAGCATTTGGTCAACAGAGTCAGGAGAAATAATGAAAAAAAAAAAACTCATCTTTTCATTGTTTTCGAGCATCAAGTTTTGGTCTCGCACGATGAAACTAATTGTTTTACTATTTCTCAAAAAATGATAGCATTTCAAGCAAAATTATTCCAAGGGATGTTTTACACCATGACTGTCTTTATACAATGTAAGTAAAATTGCATTTTCCCCCGACTTTACCGATATTGTGCACACCCTTTAAATGGTAAAACCAAGAAGTTGTTAACAAAAAAAGAAAAAACTTGAAATCCTGAAAATCTAAAGCTTCATCTGAGATTTTTTTTTTATCGCAGAATTTCTTTTAAAAACAGTTTGGGGATTTCACAGTCTCTCTTTCCGCTGGTAAATTAGGTCACCGAAGCACACCTACGTACGTAACGTTTCCGCACTTGACAAGTTAAGGGACTTAATACCTTGATGGCCTTGCCGAAGAAACCCTGGCCCAGGACCTCTCCCTTGATGAGGTCCGAGGGCCTGAAGATACGATGACTCTTAGTGGACTGCTTCAGGGACGAGGCCCTGTTAATGGGAGACGTTAGCGTCTGTGCAAGGTTTCCGTTGTCTGAGGGTTTTTTCCTGGAAGTGGGGATAAAAAAGATGGTTTTATGACTCTTCAAAAAAGATTACAAGTCAGCAGAAACTTCTAAGGATGTCCATATGAAAGAACTTAGAACTTAGAATTACATGTAGACCTTTTCCTTATCATTAGCCTCCGAAGGGTTATTAACCTGAACAAAAAGGGGTTCACTCCCGACTTGATTTTCCTCGTGTGGTTACGATACCTCACACTACAGCTTTGCTGCCCTGTCATATAGACCTAAAGTCATTGATCTCAGGATAAGACCCTGTTTCCTCACAGTTGTTGATTTGGGGAAACAGTTTGTGATTCTTGCACAGATACAGTCGTCACACTTGACAGGTTCCTGACGGATTTACTCCCAGGTAAACCTGACGAGAAAAATACCCCCCCCCCCCCACAACACCCCCCCCCCCCCCCCCCCCACCCGAAAAAAAATAATCTAAATTAGTCATGATCCAGGGTCCAATTTTACAGAGCTCCTTTACCAGAAAAAAAGTTGCTCAGCAAGCATGGGCAGGGAACCAGTGCAATATCTGTTAGATTTCATCGGTTTTGGTCGGAGACCATTTTCCGTCAGTAAAATTCCTTTTTGCAAAAGAATCGTTAATGGCCTCACGTTTGGACACTGGCAGAGTCTTTCTCAAAGGCTAAATGACAACACAACACACACACATACGAGTATACTTGAGTTACAGAAGCTGTAGTTTTACATGCTTAGCAAAAAATGTGTGCTTACAATAGTTCCCTGGCATTAACCTCTCTGGTGGTCCAACCCATCCACCTTGGGAGAGAGGAACACATGAGCCCCAAAAAACTGATGCATTACGTTTTCATAAAGAAATGATTCACTCACAGAAAAAGAGCAAAACAATCCACCCATAGGACAGAATGACTAATTTTCTTTGCAAAGTCTTTTCAGGTAAATATGTTAACTTGTTTTCACTTCGTGCATGCTCGCATACGTATTCTGTGAAAACAAAACAAAATTTATATACACAGTACATGTAGTTTTACCATCTGCTCAAATTAAACAATCCCTTTGCAATCCAATCCCAATCCAATTGGCATAATTTTTCTTAGATTTTCCAAAATTTCCTTCGATTTTTTTTTTTTCTTTTTTTTTTCTTCTTAAATTTCCTGAAATAATTGTAGTCAAAAATACAAATCACACCGTCACACAGCAACTAAAACTACATGAAGTTATGAACACATCTTTATCTCAGACCTAAGCTTAGCGTACAATGTCAATGAAACCAGACTTATCAAACAGCCGCCCGGGAGTAACCCTCTGTTCCCCAGATGCCTCCGAAATGGCCACACTTTTCATTTAGACACAAATTTACTGTATTTTTACTTGATTTGTCTTGGTTTTTCTTACATTTTCAACATTTCTTTAAAAGATTTTAGTAGATTTTGTAATTTCCTTAAAATTCCTTCAAATTTTGGAATTTCCTTCAAATTTCCTGAAATTAAGGAAATTTCCTTAGCCTCAACTATCCTAGGTTGAAAAAACAGTCAGCAAACCTGTTTGTTTAATTCTAGGAGAGTTAAGGAAAATGCCTCAACCATCCTAGGAGAAAAAACATGGTGAACGCACCTTTTTTTAAATTCTAGGAGAGTTAAGGAAAATGCCTCAAATATCCTAGGAGAAAAAACATGGTGAATGCACCTGCTTTTAATCCTAGGATAGTTAAGGAAATGCCTCAACTATCCTAGGAGAAAAAACAGTGACTACACCTGGGCTTTTTATCCTATGACAGTTAAGGAAATGCCTTAACTATCTTGGAAAAACACTATGACTACATCAAGTTAAAACTCCAGGATATTTTAGGAAAACAAGCTCATTACCAAGGAAGAACAGCGACATTATTTTTTTTTTTTTCAATTCTACGATAGGAAATGCCTCATTTATAATGGGAAGATACCATTGGTGAACATGTTATTGTTTCTTATCCTAGGATTGAAATATTTGCTTGTTCTGTGACAGAAGAAAATACACAAAGCTTTTCTTTGCGGAAATAAGTACCTTCTTTTTTAGTTACATGTGGCCTTGAAATTAACTTGATGTACATTGTAAAATTTCTTTCTTTTTTTTACTTTGGGGATGGCATGGTACTTTGCACTACCTCTTGCATTCACTTTGCTCATGCTATCACTAGATCACTGTCATTATTTCTGAATCTCTGGTGTTGTTTCATGGCCTATTCATTATTAAAATTATTGTCATTATAACGTCTATAATTTGACAGCCATCCGTGTGGTGGGCCACTATTTGTGTTTACTTTATCCTGTTAGTATTTGTCCTGTTACCCTTTGTGAATTATATAACCATAATTTGTGTCAACTTATGCCATGAAGTCTTTTACAATATTAATTATTTTCATAACAATACACACATTTTGGAGGGGGGGGGGGCCTCCAGGCCACAAGCATACTCTTAGGAGACCTCCATCACTTATTCCTCTACTATTTCATACACAGACCGTAATATACTGTTATACCAAACTGACTGAGTGAAAATAAAGTGATGTACTGTTTTCCACCAACTTAATAAGTTTTCAAGTGAAACCAAACCTGTCAAACACATACCATTAACCAGCATCACCATAAAATATTACAATTCTTCTGAATTCAAAGAAAACTGGGTCATCCCCTTATCAAACTACAAAAGTGTAAATTAAGTGATTTCCTTTTGAAGTTGCCATGAAATTTGTTCAATTTCTTTTGCAAAACAAAACCCCCAAATCCAACTCTTGCATTTAAGCTGATGGGGGTCACAACATGGGATGACTGATGACATATGCGCCGACATTAAGAACTTAGTTATGTCCACGGCTATTAAGCATAGAGAGATTTGACATTTGACAACGTCTGTATGTTGGGGGGGGGGGAACGTTGAATTAAAGATAAAGTACTAGATTGATAGTTATTGAAAAACAAAAATGAATGATTAGTTTCAATCTAAAAGCTCACTGATTTATATATATCCAGTTCAAGTTCATGACAAGCACAAATCCAGAGAAATGTCTTCGTTTGAATACTGTCAAAGTTGTGAAAATAGCATTCGAAGACCTCCAAATCACTGCTTATTTTGGTTGCAGTCATTGAAATAAGCATGTTGATTTACATGCACAAAAATCTCTGGGAAAAAAATTAGTACCCTGCTTTTTTTTTCACTAAAGTGTGCATGAGAATTTCACCAGTTGGTTATCTGATGTGTTTATTAAAAATTAGATCCTGGGAATTAATTTACACTTCGGAAAAAAATCATTAATCTAGTATCCCTTTAAAGGCACTATAGAGGATTGGTATCAGGATAAAAAAACACTATTGTTTAGTTTCAGTCTGAAAGCTTACTGTTTATGAAGTTAATACTAGAACCAATTTTTCTGGAAAATATTTCCCTCTGAAATGCTGTCATATTCGAGAAAAGCCGTACCTGAAAACCTAACCCCCCAAAAAACGCAACAGCTGATTTCAGTTGTGCCAATCAAAATTAAGGACAATGTGTTTACATGCTGAAGAGTGTGCACAGTTTTGTAATGTTATGTTTTCCCTGACTCTGATGTCAGATTGAGCCCAAATTTGTACAGGTTTGTTTTTCCCCATGTGTATACTGAATCAAAAGTAAGAACACTGCCCTATCAGCTTTGCCAATCCTGTAAAGTGCCTTTAAATAAAGCAAGCCTTCATAACACCTGTCATCAACTAATAGTTTGTTCAACACAGTTCAAGGGGAATGCTAAGATCTATTTACACATAACTGCCTTCATTCTTTACAGGGCGTAAAGGTAACTGTGGGTTACACCATGGTTTGAGAATTGTTAGATATAATATGAGTACCGAAAAGTTCACTGGAACTATAATTGGTATATATATTTTTTGATTTTATTTAATCGCCAAACTTTCCAACAAACAATCGGTAAAGAGAACAAACAAGGCAACAAAACAGTTTTTCGATCCGGGCAAAAACGACAACATCAAAAGGTACAGAACACTGATTGTTCGGTGTGCAGACCACCGCTTGTCCAGTGTGTGCGTGTTTGTTCAACTTATAATGAAATTGTTTCTGTTTTTGTTTTGTTTAGTTTAATCCAGGTTGGATTAACACACCTCAATGGGACTGTTGTGTTAGTACTGGAAAACCTGGAATGTTTAGTTTTGTTTCGGTTTATATGATTTTTTTTTCTTTCTTTCTTTTATAGCGAACTTGGCTTTAATACTAAATGCAACTTTTATGACATTTTTACAATTTTTTTGTTGTTGGTGTAAATTGCCAAATAAATAATGATTACGATGACAAGACAAACCATTCTAAGATCGCCAGAGGATTGATAAAAGTGAGCTTAAACATTATGTCACGAAAGCCTTCATGTATCTTTATCTATTCTCAAAATGGAACATGAATCCTGAACACATACACCTGAACCAACAGCCATGCTTCAGTAAATTGATACGCATTTATTTCCTTAGACTTTTATCATGGTGCAGCCACTTTTCATTTATTTTTTCTCTCCTACTCAGAACAATGAAACCAAACCGAGGTTAGAAGGGAAACTAGTCTGGTGCCTTTTCCATTATTGATATTGAAGGCAGGAAACAAGACCAAGGTTACTGTTCAAACGATAAATGTCTGTTGTGATAAACATTGAAGATGATAGTGACGGTGTTTCCATGGCTATTAAACTGCGCTGTGGCTAAAGTATACATATTACATGATTCTATGTATACATTAATGAAGTGTCGATCGTTACCGAGCAGCCTAGTGCACCGGACTCCAGTTATGGGCCCAATTTCATAGCCCTGCTTAAGCAGAAAACTTTGCTCAACAGTTTTCTGGTAAGCAAAAATTAGCAGAAACTTCCACTCAAAAGGTAAGGTATTTTGGCTGGTAACCTTATTCTGGTAAGCAAATATGTTTTTGTGCCTAGCTATACTGTTTGTGCTTAAGCAGCTCTTGAAATTGCCCCCCCCCCTTGATCAGGTTGTCAAAGTGTGGAATGTATCTGACCTTGACTATCAGTATCAACAGAGTATACCAACTGTATACCATTGACTTGAAACACAAAACATACAACGCTTGTAGGGAAACCAGTGATTACTAAAAAAAAAAAAAGAAACGACTAACACCGTGACATTTGGAACTATGCAATGGCTCGCTTTCATCAGTAACCTGTGTTACCTTCAACAATCCAGGGCGGTATGGAATATGTGCTAAACTTGCACAGTCCATGCAGCTATCAAGCTTCTCTTGTACTCATAGGCCGTGTCCGAATTGGCAGCTACGGCTACGGCTACGGCTACGGCTAGGGCTACGGATATGGCTGGATCCCCACATCATGCGTTGAAGTATAGGCCATCCATAGCAACACCCTTATTAGCAACAGTCTTCTTATAGCCATAGCCACAGCCGCCAATTTGGATACAGCCATAGTCACATTTAATTAAACTGAGGCTGGAAGGGATATTAGTCTGGTCCCTTATAAGGCAACAATAAATAATACTATCATTGCCATAGGGCAGACAGGGAATGTGACAAAAACGGCCGCTGGGGTTTATGAGAGAGTGTGAAAAACAACATTACAAACAATCTACTTATAGAGCAACCTACTCTCGATCTGCTAGATCCCTATAACCAGAGTGAGTGAATTTTATCATCCGAGATGAAAGTACCAATATCTAATATTAGCACAATATAAACACGACATGTTTTGATGTACGCACTTTAGGATCAGGAAATACCCACGCGATACTGTAACAGGATAACTCTCACGGCGGATTACCGACGAGGTATTTTTAGCATCACCACAACATGATTGCCCTAACACCCAACAATAAAGCTTGCCAATTCCATTCTCGGAACACGGGCTGACTTCTTGCAATCTGCTGTATGATGAGATAGTCATCTGTTTTCATGCTACGTCAGTACACTGCATTCCAATCCTTTAGTTTCCCAGAAAAATACACATCAAAACTGTACTTGAATTCCATTAAAAAAACCTGCCACTAATTTTTGAGGAAACCACGTACAGTAGTTTTAGACCTTAAAGCTAATCTCCACCTTTAGGCCAGGTTTAATTTTGGGTATGGGGTATTGACCCAATTCACGGACAGAAGTCTTACAACCCTATACTGCCTTATCTAGTAATCACGCTCAGATTTATGATACAACCTGGGAAGCGGCAGTAAATGAAATTAGTTACACCATGCACTAAGCTGGGGAGGGGCGTTGTAATTCTCTTTATTTTGTCAAAACTACATGTACGTCCATTCATTGTTTGTATTTTAGCTTTGTAATAATTTTAATGCCAATACTAAGTTATTATATGTTTTTTTAAAGGAATATTACTTATACATTACTTATATTTTTATGACAGGAATTTTACTATTCTTATAATTCTGCACCTGGTGCCAATTTTGAATAGTTAAAAACAAAATAAGCGATTGAGTATTAATAATAAAAGTAATTCCTACAAGTAAAGGGCAGAAGCATCTCTTGTGGAACCATTTCCAAGGGAAGGATGGTACTTGAGCCAATGGTCCTTGCTCTGGGCTTAGCAACCTAACCTTCAGTGTATATCAAGTAAGCTTTATAGAATAGTTCAAGTGTTCAATTATTTTTGAATGGCGGGTTGTTTCCAAACAATCTTGTCCAATTTTAAAGTCTTGTGCTGAAACCAGAGGGCCTCCAAAGCGAGAGAGAATGAGACAAGAGAGGTCACGCTGGGCTCCAAATACTCTCCTGATCACAGTAATTTTATCACTGGGCCAGTGACCTCCAAACCAAACAAATCTGGCTATGTAGTACTTTTCCCCAAAACATCCTATTTTTTTCTTAAGATTTACTAAATGTATACTTTAGCTTTTCAAGTCAACATGTTGACTCATTCTGTACAATTTTTTACACAATGCAAAGATCCAATCCTGCTGAGACGTTGTCGCTTGGGAAACAAAAAAAGCATGACATGTCGAAATGGATTACAGCTGCGTGACAAGCAAACATTAAAACGTGCACTGTATCGACTAAATCAATTTCTCCTCTCCTTTTACAATGCCACAAAGACACCCATAAAAAGTTTCAAAGGTGTTGTTTCTACTAATACAAATATGTTCTAATTCCCGACACTAAAAAATAAAAATATAAATGCAATCAAAATTGCAAAACTTTGTTTGTACAAATGATAAAAAGCCAGAGCTTTTGCAGGTTTTGTCTCCCTCTATATCAAACACAAACGTTAACTGTTTAAAAAAAACGTTTCACAAACAGATGTACATTCATTACAAGTCCTTTAAAATGTAGTGTTTTACATTCCACACAAATGGCATTTATAGCTGTGTAAATGTTCGTCATATTGCAGAGGGGGGGGGGGGGGGAGATAAAAGACATTGAAGCCGCAGATATAATGGGCTTTGTGCGGTAGACATTCCCAACATTAACATTGGCTGTGAGGACTGACATCATAAGCTGTAAATACGCCAGCTGCTGTCCTCCACTGACAGACACAAAATCTCATTTACAGTGCCCTACTGTAAAAGGGCAATGTGACTTTCACTTTGTGGTTTCCGCCACAGAATGACGATGTTTGCATTAATCTGATGAACAAATGGGGAGATTTCAACCAAAGTGGTACAAGTAATAGGCACAAATACAAATAAGTAGAATCTCCCAAAGCGGTGGAATTTTGTTTTCTCTAAAAGTTGTTTGTCTTTCTGAAGCAAAAAAAAAGTTAGAAGGGGGAGGAGGGACATATGAGTGGCATGTGGATTCTTGAGTAAAATATTTTATATCAAAATATCAGTACTATTATTAATCATATTTCACCCCCACCCCAATTTTCAAACAGAAGAAAACATCCCCCAAATTTGGCACACAACAAGGCCTATGTTTTGAATCTGGGTATGACACAAAATAACAAAACAGGGAGGTTGAGTAAATTTGGGAACAGCCTCGATACAAGTTTAACCGAGGCCGCTGAATTACAAGTACACTTGAATGTGGAATAGACTCCCAAGTAATGACATACTGATGACATAATCTGTCATTATAGTTGTGGACTGGATCTCGTTTCTATAATGTATTGGCAAGTGAGTGCAAAATGCTCAAAGCCTTTTAGTGCTTGCTTCAGCTTGAAGACATCAGTTTCAGTAAATTCCAGCATGTTTAAAGAATTAGTACATCCAGTACTTCATTTTAAGAAATATGAGGAAAGCTATAACACTCCTCAAATTATTGAGGAGAGCTCTTTTGCGCTCCTCAGAACTACATTTCACACAGTCGTCTATGAAGTATAATTAAAGCACGATTTAACCATGTTTGTACCAGACTGCTGGATTCCATTGGCAGACTTTTATTTTTGTTAGATTATTAAAGCAAAAAAAAAAAAACGCCACCTGGGTAGTTCATTTTCTGCTACAAAATTATGGGTTTTCAAAAAAAACAACTCAAAATCCATATCAAAGTGGAAAGAGTGCTATTATCTGCACCCCTTGTACAAGGTAAAGAACTGCAGAGGATGGTGGCACTCACACTACTTCAAAATGAGGTCTGTACATCACTGAGGGGGGGGTTTAAGAGTAAGGGTGTCTTAAATGGGTCCTTAACATTGTTGAAAATGTTGGACGACCCGTAACCTGTTTAATCGTGCAGCTGAGCCAACTTGTCTGCTAAGCACTATGCAACCCTTTAAAATGAGCTTGCTAGTAATGTGCTTAAATTTACAGCCGCATGGGATTGACACTGAATTATCAGAAATTAAATGTCAATTTTTTTATCTGAAGGTTTACATGCACATGTACTTGGTATAAAGCTGGTACTGCAACCCATCACTCTTAAAAATATATTTTTCAGAAATGCAGCCATTTAAAAAGAAATAAATAAGCCCGTGCTTGGCGCCACTCTCCTCATTTGACCCCTTGTATTATTATGACATCACAAGCACAAACAGCGCCCTCACTGAGGCCAAAGAAAGGCCCCTGATTGGCTGAGAGTTGTTGCTTGGTACACGTTTTCCAATGTTTGACCTCTGCAAAGGTGGCCTACAGTATGTAAGAGGATCCACCGCCTGTCCAGGCAGTTTAGGTCAAAACGCAAAAACAGGATTTTCTCTGTTTTCTTGAAAACGTAAGCACTAAAACATGCTTTAAACTTCGCTCTTGAAAAAGCATGGCAATTTTCCTCCATAAAGGGGCACTTCTATGAGGAAAATGTACATTTATATTGGAACTTTCCAAAGGCCACCACAGCAAGAGCACAGGGCACCACGACAGTTGCTGTGGGTGCCGTGGGTTTAATTCGAGGCTTGCTAGATTTTTTCATAGAAATGTTTTAAGGTAATTTTTATGACACGACCCTTGAAAAACTTGACAGTTCAAATAAATACCGAAAAAGCTGTTAAACACACCATCCTTTCACATGTACATGCACTTTCTTTTGACTCCTCGTCAAGGGAAAATACCAACTTGGGTCAAAAATGACGACACACGTTGCCATGGAAACTAGGAAGGCTACCAAGGGAATAAAATCACATGAGAACCTGATAATGTCTTCAATGTGTCAGGGATATCGAGCAGGGAGCCGCTGTAAAGTCGTTTTAGTGCTGCGTGGCATTTATGTGAATTGAACTGGTTTGGATCACACTCTCCTCTGGGGCTGACGTTACCACAGGCGATAAGTCTTTTAAAATGAGAGGAACAAGACAGACAGACCTTTTTAAAAACTTGAATATCTGAAAACAAGACCTGTACTTGTTGTACGTGCACATGAACATCATCTTCTTAGAAAAAAACAAAATGCCCAATCGCAGCCGCAATCGGCTTGTATAAAAATGGCCATAGCAGCCGCAATCGACTTGTATAAAAATGCTCATAGCAGCCGCAATCGACTTGTATCAAAATGCCCATAGCCAGATAGCAGCCGCAAGTGGCTTGTATCAAAATGTCCATAGCAGCCGCAGGCGGCTTGTATCAAAATGCCCATAGCAGCTGCAGACGGCTTGTATAAAAATGCCCATAGCAGCCACAGGCGACTTGTATCAAAATGCCCATAGCAGCTGCAGGCTGCTTGTATCAAAATGCCCATAGCCAGATAACAGCCGCAAGTGGCTTGTGTCCAAATGCCCATAGCAGCCGCAAACAGCCGCAAGATTTGACCCATTTCCACCTAACCAAAAAGGTCAAAGAAAAGGTCGTGTCCTGCTTTGACAATTTCAAACATTTCACATGTTAATATATATCAGAACCTATAATTCTCAAACAAACCACGTACACGTAACTCTAGTTCACATTGTTTATCCGTGAAAAAAAAAATTGAGTCAAAAAAAATCAACCAGTACAAATGAGCCATATGTGGAGGCATGTGGTGATGATTACACAGAAATGGTCTGTAAAGAATTAAATTTGTAGTATTTACAAATGTCTGTGTATGAACTGCCATATACTTAAGAAAACAATTGAGGGAAAATGTCAAAAGCATTGTTTTTCTTTTCTTTTTCCTAAGTCTCCTTACACCTACATGTCAGTGAATTTAAGCACTTTGCTACACTTAAATTGCGGTAAATTATTTTACAGCAATGTTTGTATATGATTTAAGCATATTTTGTCCATGTGAAATAAAATAAATTACTAACAAACAGAAAGCATGTGCAAACTTCAAAAAGCGGTTTACAATACTTAAATATATTTTGTTTCAAGACAAGTCAAAACTTCATATATTTTGGGCTAGTCGTTTTTACATCTACAGAAAAATATGTGGGTTGACCATAGAAATTGAACCCCCAAGAACACTGAGTACACAAGTATCTGTACACAGTCCTCATGCCTGGCTGTGAGGCAAGTTGCAGCTTTTCCATTGGTGGATCTGCCACCCACTTTTGTAAAAAAAAAAAATTTCTTACTGTGAACAATAACATAGAGGGCAAAAACAGATGAACATAAAGCACAGCTTTCTCCTGGTTGTATTTCTATGAAGTTGACACATCAGGCCTGACCAGCCTGTACGCTTCGTTCTTGAATGGGCCAGGGGCACCAAGGCATTTACTCCATAGTAAAGACAGCACCTCTATGAGGAAAATTGTAAACTTCTATTGGAATATTTCAAGGGCACCAAGGCAATGACCAGGGGCAACGGAGGCAATTGCCTCCGTGAAGTATCAGGCCAGGTGTGATGACATCCAGTAATGAACAACTGTGAGGGGTGGCCCTTGACTCAGACCCTGTCGCACAAATGATGAACACCACTCCACAAAAAAACCAGATGTAGGGCAGAAAAGACAGGGGTCACAACACTGGACCAGTATTGCCAAATTTACACTCTCCTCTAATTCTTGAAGCAGATGATGATCAACCCGCCCACCCCAACCATGTGATCAAGTCTCGACCAGTCACTGACCAGAATGTGTAACCTCTATTTGACTGTAGTTCAGAATTGTTCTACAGTTTTTCCAACACACATTTATCATCCACAAGAAGATTTCTAAAAAGTGGAATGATATTCAATTGGTTTGTCACACAGTCGACCATTGAGAATAATTGATCTTATCTACATGCAAAGTAAAAGATGTGTTATGTACTTACAGCAGACGATACCAGCACTTAAATATCACTGCCATTTTCCCGCCCAAAACGAGAAATCACCAGAGATCTCACTGGAAATCACGATATGAATCCATGCACTCCCTCGAAACCAACGAAAGTGATATTGGCCTGTCACACCACCAACAAGATAAGCGCAATCCTCTCTTCTGGTTGAGCCGTGGTGACACATCCAGTATCACTCCGACGCAACAAGTGGCAACAAACCCTTTTCTACCCAAACATTGTGGTGCCCGGAGTCGGACGTAACACAGGGCCTAGTGTACAGGAAATGAAATCACTTTATCGCTCATCTACTGGGAACCTCAGTCAGACCATCCAGGGTCCCTCTCTTACCCTCTCTTTAGCCAGCGTCGTTGGACTTGTAGGGTATAAAGTGGGAGCCAGAACAGAACTTTGGGGGGGGAGGGGGAGGGGTGTTCGATGATGAATCTCACAAATTTCAGAAAGGTCTTTCCTCAGTTATTACTTGATTGATTCTTTGTTTAACTGAGACAGACATGTAACTGCAGTTTATCAAAAAAAGAAAGAGGCAAGTGCCAGGCACAGCAACACTTTGCACTGTGTTTTTTTTTTTTATTCTCAATGGCACAGCTAAGAAACCAAAATTGAGGGAATCAGCTGATCAGCTGAAAAGTTGCATACCTGCTAAGAACAGAGATGTCCCAGGACAAATGTTTGAAAACAAAATTCTAAACCGATATAAATATGTTTGTTTATGTCTTTTTAACTTTCAGGTTATTGAATTGCATCTTTCTTTTTTTTTATTCCAACTATCATTAATCTGTGTCCATTAAATAGTTCTGAAAGTTAACTTTTCACTTTATTAAGTGGTTTTTGTGGTGAAAAGTTGTGGAAAAATTATGCATGAAAGAAAAGACTTGTCTGCAGTCCCAACTATGACGTGTCTTGGTCAAGCGAATAATAACACCGGGCTCAAGCTCTGGTGTTTCTGACCAGCAGAGTGTGGGTTTGAGTCCCAGTCAAGCCAGAGCTGGAGCCCAAGCCAGAGCTGGAGCCCAAGCCAGAGATGGAGCCCAAACCAGAGATGGAGCCCAAGCCAGAGACGGAGCCTAAGCCAGAGATGGAGCTAAAGCCAGAGTTGGAGCCCAAGCCAGAGCTGGAGCCCAAGCCAGAGACGGAGCCCAAGCCAGAGATGAAGCCCAAGCCAGAGACGGAGCCCAAGCCTGAGACGGAGCCTAAGCCAGAGATGGAGCCCAAGACAGACATGGAGCCCAAGCCAGAGATTGAGCCTAAGCCAGAGATGGAGCCCAAGACAGACATGGAGCCCAAGCCAGAGATGGAGCCCAAGCCAGAGACGAAGCCCGAGCCAGAGACAAAGCCCAAGCCAGAGACAGAGCCCAAGCCAGAGACGGAGCCCAAGCCAGAGACAGAGCCAAAGCCAGACACGGAGCCAAAGCCAGACACGGAGCCTAAGCCAGAGACAGAGCCCAAGCCAGAGCTGGAGCCCAAGCCAGAGACGGAGCCCAAACCGAGGTTTGGGAAAGGCCCTTTATGAAATCGTGCTATGTGAAAACATGTGTGTACAAAAAGGTACTCTCATGAATGTCGAACCAAACAGATGATACAAAGTTTTGTTGCGAAAAACTGAGTAATCCTCCGGAAGTATGACAACCCATGACTGATGTGTGAATGAGTTGGAACCGTTCTGAATTTTCCAACCCCTCAATAAGTATAATAGAGGGGGAGGGGAGAGGGTAACCCTCTTGAGGTAAGGGCGAGGTTGGCGAGCTTCAAACATTTAACTGGAAGTTACAGTTCACTGACACTGGTCCGGAATTAACCCTGAAACATGCACACATACAAGTGCCAAGTATCACAAGTGTTGACGTCAAACCACAACATGAGTCAATTGTGACCAGACAATGTGATGATGAAAACTTTGACAAAAGCAGAAAGTTTGGATATTACTTTGTGCCGACAACGTCATCGAAACATGGAGCTTCACAGAGCCAGGGGAGGACCTCCCTATACACACCTGGAGTTTTACCCAGGTGTCCCTTGAAAAAAAAAGTAGAGGTAGTTTTCCTTCAAGAGGTGAGCTCTTTACGTTGGGCAAAATCCTCTTGAACCCTTCCAGAACTAAGTTCAAGGCCTACCCTCCCCCCCCCCCTAAAAAAAAAAATGGATGATTCATCCAAGTTAAATTCTCTCCAACATTTTTTTTAATCCAATCCCACTATCCACTGGGTTCAATGTCACTAGTTACTTCTCCACAGTCCTGATCACGCTACAGAGCCAATTCCAAGGAAATAAAACCCAAAGGAAACTAACTCCTGAGGAATTTGAACCCCAACACAGCCCCATGCTTGTTTCACTATTTTGCTCACAACTGACTGTTACAATTAATCACAGTTTGGATTGGATTGCAACGGGAGACTTTGGAACACTAGGTGGCAGCAGACTTACCAGGTAAACTTCGATTGTTTGCGTAGTTCTGAGCATGCGCACACTCCCGAGAACAATGGGTTTACCTGGTAAGTCTGCTGCCACCTAGTGTCCTCAAAAGTCTCCCATTGGCTGGAACCCACAAATGTGTACTTGCGTTAACTGTTTAGCAACTTCACCTTTCCCTTTCCATGCTAGGAAAAATTATACGCTTGACATGTCTGGGCCCAATTTCTAAAAGCTGGTGAGCATACGTACGTACAAATTTACTAAGCGCACAAATATCATGCTTCAGCTGAAACTGGCAACCGTCCAAAATGCCATAAGTTCATGATTATTGGGACATGTGCCTGGCTATATTTTTGCTTAGCTAGAATGTGCTAAGCTATATTTTATTGCTGATGTGGTCCAGAGGAAACAAGTCAACAATCCAACCATGGCCTGATTTCATTGAGCTACTTACAAAGACAATTCCGTTGAGCAAAAAAGTAGCAGGAAACCAGTCACACATGGTGCATGTGACATGGTATTTTGGCTGGTAACCTTTTTTTCTGGTAAGTACAACTTTTTTGTGCTTTGCTAATTTTTGTGCTAAAAGCTGCTCTATAAAATGAGGCCCAGACTGTCTCAGATCGTGCCTTCAATACAAAGCACTCTTAAAATGTTAACCAAATGCCCAATAATATGGGAAATCAAAAGAAAATCCTAGATATGTTTCTCCTTGAGATGGCTCCACACAACAACAGTGTAGCCATTCCTGCAATCACTTCTGACATTTCCAGTTAAATCCTTAATAAAATTGACTCGCGGCATGCAAAGGAAACTGCACTTACTGAACAAGTTTAACTGCATTTACTGATAAAAAGAAAGAAACAAAGAAAAAAATACTTCTGACAGCCCCATTCCCCCGAACAAAGATATTGACAAAATAGGGGTACCACCAACTTCGTGCTAGTTAGCTCAGTTGGTAGAGTGTCTGCACATAACCCTGGAACCCACAGGTTCAAATCCTAATATAGTCAATTATATTTTTCTTATTCACCCCAACACTGCACCAAGAATAAGCAAGATAAAAAAAAAAAAGGAAATACCATAGTGAGTGCTAATATCTGTCATATCAGTCAATTAAGGTTGCTTTGGTATCTCCAAATTGGTGGAAAATTTCGTCTCAGACCGAGGCATTCTGAAGGGATCATCCATGTTTTTCTTACGGGAGGCTGCTGCGTCTTTAATCGGTGTGACGGAAGGGAAGATCTCACAGTAACAGATAATGACAGGTGGGAAATCGACCGAAAAGTTTGGAATTGACTCTGATGAATTCCAGTCTGGCAGATTAGGAATTAAGGGGCAAGGTAAACAGTGAGGATTTAAAGTGAAGTTGTATTTATGTACCTGCAGTTTTACAGTAACCCTGACTTCCGAGGCATTTGTTGCCTACATGTGACTTCAATCCTCCCAACATCCTCCTCTCCTATGTCATTTCTAAACCAGAAATTGTTTGGAGTACGATAAGATCGGAATGCCTGACCAATTGATAAGTGATTGTTTTTTTGGGCCAACAGCCCTCAGTCCTTCTGAATCCTTCATTTTGGCAATGAGGATAAAGAAGTTTTTTTGGTTTTTTTTAGTGAACAGCATTTTGAGGCTTATTCCTTTGGTTCAATTGTTGCTCCTCTTGAGAATGAAGGGAATTTCTAATGTATACAGGGACGGTTTTTGGGTGGAACAGAATCACGGTGGGTATGAAAAGAGCAGGCGGTATTACAACTTGATGTTTTCAATCAGTATGCTTTGATCTGTCTTCAGGTGCAAGCCGGACTCTGAGGCTGCATATTGGCTAAATACTGCAATCAGGGGTGTAGGAAGGGTTATGGTGAGACAAGGCTGTGTTCTCACCCCCCACCCCACCCCACCGCCCCACAATAATTTTTCTCGGCTGACATTTTGAGCCTCAGTTGGCAAAAACAGCATTTGATCGAGTAGAACAAAGGTGTTCAGACTAAAATTCATTTTTTTTGCAAATGCCCTCACCCCCCCCCCCCCCCCCGCCCCACACACACACGTAAATTGTATTCCCCTTTCAAACACATTCATTTGAACCCCCCCCCCCCCCCAAAAAAAAAAAAAAAAAAAAAAAAAAAGTTTGAATACAGTGGGGTTCTGTACTGAGCACACTAGTCTTTTGTGAATAAGTGGAAAATATTGGTAATTGATCGGTAAACTGGCTTCCATCCTAGAGCAAGGCTTCCATATAACCACTCCCTCCACCCCCCCTCCCCCGCCACCCCCTACCCACCCCGAAAGGAAAGCAAGTAGGCAAATTGGTTTCCAAGCACCCTCCCCAAGGAAAACGCTCCTGCCGATGATAGAGGGTCAACTTGATTAAAAAGGCACTCGGAGGAGAAACTACAAAGAGAACAGAGAGGAAGTGGGAGGCTCGAACTCCAAATGAACTGTATAAAAAAGTTATAAACTGAGAGACACCGGTGACCTACTTACAAGTGGAGGGTTGAGGTGTGGATAAAGTAGGGGGAGGTCAAATTATCATGGATCTAGACATTATTTTAACTAAAGCTGGTAAGCCCACTAATTGTTTTGAGCAAAGTGAAAAAAAAGTCCATAGCTGCAACAAAGTTACTGGCAAAACTATTATACAATGTCCATCGCCTGTTACTGCATATTCCACTCTCTTATTTGGACATTTATTTATTGATTCTGGTTGTAAATCCAAGGATTCTCAGGAAAGTGAACTTAATCACTGTACAAGCCAAGAACCCAATGGAGAGAAGACAAGGAAAGAAGTTTAAGTTTTAAATGTGGGAGGAAAACCTTAGAGACTTGTTCCAGGGAAAACCCATGCAAACCCCAATCCACAAAGTGCCCCCAGTGGGATTCGAACCAGGGTCCTAGAGGTGGAAGGCGAGGAAAGATACCACTACGCCAACCCGATACATCCCAGTCCCCTCATATCTTTGGCTAAAGAATTTCCTGTATCCTTCGAGCTATTCCACTCAATGGTATTTAGTCAAAACCTTAAAAGTCTGGACTTAGACAAGAAAATGAAAACGGAATCAGGAAAAGACGAGACAAATCAGAAGCATAATTAATTCTACATCTACTCACAATTTCGACATGGACGCCCCTCGTTCCGGTCTCGTGATTGGAATCGTTTGCTTCTCCTTCTCCTCATGGCTCTGATGGATCTTGAGTCTCGCCGCAATGTTCAACGTCTTTGGTTTGTTCGTCTCTGTGGAATGATGCTTTACGGGTATGGACGTGGGTCCTTCCCTCACCTCCCGCGTCGTCGTCTTGGTTGTTGTTGTTGTTGTTGTTGTCTTTGATTTGGTTGATATTGTCGTCGTTGAGGACGGGGACATGGGGTCGTGCTCGACAGTGAGCTGGAGCTCTGTTCTACTCTGGCTGATTAATCTATCAAGCTGTAAAAGCGTAGCAAAAATACATGAAGTGAATCAAATAGAAAAAGAAAACATACTTACGTCAATGCGCGACAAACAAATTCGTGCCACGAAAGACCACCTTTGACCGGCGCACGCCTTGTACGTAATCTATGTACGGGTGCATGATCGTTTTGTGCCACAGAAATAATCGTCGGGCAATGTTGATGAGTGGGCATCTTTAAGACAATGTAATGACAGGTCCTATGATGTACAGATCACCCGTCACCCTCCCTACTTAACCTTGAATGTCCTTGAACTATTCTCAGTCAGGTAAAAATATTTGTGTTGATCCCCTTGACTTTTTCACTGATGCAGAACTGTAATAGACAGTCCTTTTGCCAGTGGTGGATTCTGTCGTTTCACGTCCTTCATGATTATCAAGAACTTGACAGCGACAATTTACGAGGTCCTTTGTAGACAGGATTAAGTGACTTTTGCTGTCAGCTCCCGTAAATAATCAGGTAACCCCTGGACAAGGGTTTTCTCTTAAGCCAACAGCTGTTTCTTAGAGAGCTTGACATTTCAATCCGACTCCTATGAACAGACTTTGTCAACATCGTAAAGTTGGGGATTTGTACAATTGGGGGTCATCGTACATGCAGTATTAAATTATTTGGTTCAAATAAAGTTTTTACAAAATTTACTGCAGATGTTTCGTGGGGGAAAGGTAAAAATTATTTATGTTCATGTACAACACTTAATAAAAATACTAACTAGTTCTTGCATAGTGCAGCTTACAATAATGTATCATTGAATTTTACATTAGAGCCCTGGTCACTGGGCCAATAACATTCCCATGATCTTTCACAGCTCCCTGGGGAGTATACAGCCCTGGGCTGCCTTGGCACTCTGAAAGCTTTTCTCAAACGCGTTATCAACCTCTACCCTTGAAGGTACCCATTCATATCCCAAGGGGGTGAAGGGAAGCAATTGTAGTACAGTGTCTTGCTCAAGGACACGAAGCATCATGACTGGGATTCGAACCCACATCCCGATGACTTAACGACCAGAACTTGAGTCCCGTGCACCAGACCGCTCGGCCATGACATGCGATAGGCTGGTGACATTCATGTATAATATGACGCAGTATTAAGTGCCTTCTGTGCTTTCAGGTAATCTGATCAATCAGGCTGAACTTCTTGCCAAGAAATAAAAAAATAAAAAAAATAAATATTGACTGAAATTCAGCCTTTCCATAGAAGAAGTCTGACAAACTATGATAAAGAAAGTGATCTGCCATTTTTGCAGATTTTTTTGCGTAAAAGAAGAGGAAAATACACACTATAATGTAAAGAAAATTTGAGGACAAACTACTAAGCCTTTTTGAGATATGGTGGACACTATAGGAGTGTACTTCTTGGTTTGGGTGTATACAAACAAATTCACCCAAACCTGTCACAGTCAAACATGCTCCCATAGAGAGTGATAACATGGTGGACTAGTGACTTCACAAGTAAGCACCAGACTCTCTATAATACCCTTTTGTTACACATGGTACAAGATCATTGGTCTTGTTACCCACCTCGTGTAAGTTTTGCGTTCTGACTGGGGTTCCATTTACTTCCAGTATTCTATCTCCTACTCTCAAGGACGTCTCTGATGGAGCTGGATCAACCCTGCATTCAATTAAAAAAAGAGACGAGACAAAATTTTATGGTTTGATGGGATAATAAAGAAAGAATACACATTTTTTCAAACATTTAGTATTCAAAGTGACAGTTATAGACCTTTCTTTTGCAATGTCACAGCCCGAGTTTTTGCCAACCAAGGGTTGGAGAAACCACAGGGAGCCGTCAATTCAAAGCAAAAACAGATAATCACAGTTTGTAGAAATGTTACACAAATATTGAAAAAAAAAAGCGTAGAATTTGTTGCAAACAAACCAACCGATAATGGGATGTATTTTCTTCAAATGGAAAGTTTGCAAAAAAATCCTGAAATTGATCATAACGTCTGTCAGCAAGATTGAATGTTTTGCTGACACTTGGCTGTCTACTATGCCAACCAGCGTGGATTGTTTATCAACAAACATGACAAAAGAAAGGTCTACAACTAATTTCAATAAAAAGGATGCTAGTATTTTATGGAAAACAACATTAAAGATCGGCAAATACCTGTAACCTGTAAATATAAATGTTTTTGAAAGAAAAGTTTGTACAATGTTACCATTTTTGACAGGGATGAGAGTCTGTGAAAGTTCTTGAAAATGGCTTGCGGGCCTGGCTCCCCCCACTTTATTTCAGACCCTGAACCTCCCAAAAGTTTACAGGTTTACAGACTCTGTGCAACACCAGAAATACCACCCACCCTCCTCTTTGGGGACTGCTTTACTTCTTTCAAACAAATTTTAATGCTCAATTTTGGGGAAAATCCTGAAATCGGGAAAAAATACTGAAAAACTCAGACTCGTTTTGATTGTCTCCCTTGCCTTGCAAAGTATTGAGAAAAAGATCAGGAATGGCTTATTGGAAACCTACAAGGTCTCGGCTGTATGTATACTCTAAGGTTTCCACATTTTTGTAGCTCCTCATAAATTGACTTGCAATTAAATCGTTTTCCAAATTCTTTTCCAAAGGACTGGATTTTGCAGGGAAGATATTTCATTGTTGTTGTTGATTTGTTTTCCTCTCTCTCTCTCTCTCTCCGATTTGTAACCATTTCAGACAATGTAACAAAGGCCCTTATTACAGATGGAAAAGTTCAAACCCTCCAACTGTCATGACCGTTTAATATCATCCCAAATGGTTTTGAATGATAGTTAAACTATGCCAGCCCTGCTATACAATATCATATATGCTGTGATTGCATATCTACACAGTGCACATATGTGCACAGTTAAATGCCACCATACACAACCCCGTGCAGTCGAATGATTTGGAACGGTCGGTCGAGTCGCTGGAAAATGTTACCGAGATAAAAGAGAAAGGTCTCTAATAAGGAACTCACATCAACGAGAGCACGTCTTAGCGTAGACCCTTAAACAAATTGTCAATTTAATTTCCTGATGATAATCAAACCAATACTGTAGCTTTAAGGAAGCATATCCCCCTATGCGTGTAAATGAGCACAGTGTTTACGTATGTAAACCGTACACGTCGGTAACGAGGACACCTAGAAATATGCACTCAACTATTTCTCATTGAGAGACAGCTGTTCTAAATAACATGCTGTGGGGACTGGACATGATCACGTACAGTGCTATGTGGGTCAAGCGTACATGATCAATGAGCACCCATTGAATGCTTATGTTATGATCACGGAATTAATTTAAAGGAAAGGTTTATCATTATTATTGAGATTAAATTTAAGTGACAGTTTGAAGCTTTGCATGGTGTGGACAGTGGAAAGTGACAATAACTAGTCACCTTGTGGGTTACAACCGTGTGTAAATATCTCTTATGGGAGTAGTGTTGGCTCTGAAGAGAGCAGTATGGTCTTGACGTTTCCAACAGTGTACTCTGCCCGTCTCCTATTCTCTGGAAGACGAGCAGAAAAAGGTTGTATCGCAAACTTGTATGTGATCCCTGGTTTTTACTATTATTATTATTATTATTATTTTATTTCTCTCCACAAAATTCATTGAAAAACACAACAAAATACACATTTGATGTGGAGAAGGCTAGACTGAGGAGGAAAATAAAAAGAAATTTCCTATAACCAAGAAGAGGTTCTGTCTGCCAATAAAAAAAAAAGGTTTTAAAAAGTTTTGGACAAGCATTTACACATGAAACATTAAAAACATTAGCATTAATAGACTTTAGATTGTATCACGGAGAAAACTGTTGACCGACTGCCGCTTTAAATAAAGACACAGATGTTATACAGCACTGAACAGGTTGAATGGCATTATAAAACATTTTTTAAAGTTCATTTATTTTGAATCTTCCAGGTGGCAAGCTCAGTATCTTGCATTAAAAACGTGTGTGGTTACTGGTCCAAGGATGGCCCTGGATGGGATGGGACTGCTTGCCTCGGCAGAACATGGTGTCCAAGAAGCCCAAATCGAAAGAAAACTATCTCCGCAATTTTGATCCATTCAGAATTTTCAGTAATTCAAACATTCGAGTCAATTTTTCTTCGTCCACCCAGAAATTTAATTAAAAATTCACCCCGTGGGTTTCCTTTGTGGTTTTTTAATTGATATTTTGAAATCAAAAGTCAAGTCTTCTTGTGGTGATCCCTGTACTGCCGCTTCCCAGGTTGCATCGTAAACCTGGCTGTCATTCCTGGTTACATACGGCAGCTTAAGGTTGTATAGCTTCTGATTGGCACCCCCGAACAAAGATATTGACAAGATAGGGAGACTGCCAACCGTTGGGCTAGATATATGTAGCTCAGTTGGGTAGAGTGCTGGCACATTAATCTTGAGGTCTCAGGTTCATACCCCATTCTATTCAACTGTTTGTTCCCACCCCAAAATTGAATTCAAATATTTATCTCAAATGATAGAATGGGTCAATGTCCAGATTATTAGGACTTCATTTCCAAGAAATTGGGTTTAATCACAGTTGAAGTGGATAATCCGAGCCAAAAAAAAAAGGTGGGGGGGGATATATTTGAAGTTCAAGGTCTAACATAACAAGTCACCCAAGGTAAATCCAGCCACATCCGGATGTGTTTATCAAGAGTGGAGAATTTTCTGGCACTAGCCATGGCACTAGCCAGATGAAGAAATGACCCCAGGGGGAATTCTGACAGCAAGAATTAGTTGGGAAGGGGGTTACGAAGTCGAGGGGTTGGGGGGGGGATGAGGTTGAGAAGGAGAATCACCTCATAACAGCTTAAGACAAGAACCATGGGTGTTGGTCATTCCCAACATGGACATAACTCATTAAGGATAACCAAGAACACAATGTACTTGGTAATGCATGAATATTGACGACATCCTGCGTCTTCTCCTCGTTTGACAATTCATCTGATGAAAGACAAATGTCAGAGCAGCTTTTGCCAGCGGAATTCAAGAGAAACAAAACTGTCTTGTTTTATTACTAACTTCTTAGATCAATCTCAATCACCTCATCTTCACATACATGTATATCCCTTTCATGTCAGCCATAAAGTAAGGTCACTGAACTCGTGCTTGTAACCAGTGCAAACAGTAAAAGCTACCCTATTTCTTTGCATCATGCTTTCATCAGAAGTTTTTGCGGAGTTTTTATTCTGGTTTTCATTTCCAACCTTTATTATAGACAAGTGTTGAGTATTTTAAAATTTGCTTTGTTTTTACTGAATGTCTCTTCACAGCTTTTCAAGAGGTACCTAGTTTACTCTTTGCTGTTGCAGAAAAGAGGAAACTGCCACAAGGACATACACTTCACTCTGTACATTGGTTTTTTTTAAGGTTTCTGAGGCACCAGGGTACTCCCCATTATTCTTCCTAACTGTAGAGTCATTCTGGATCCAAATTTTGCAAGTTGGACCGAAGCACGCTGAATTGAAAAGAGCCGCTCAGAATGTTTTCAACTTCATGTTTATGTTTAGTTTAAAAAGCTCCACTGTGCAATATGGAGCATTTCAAATGTGTTTTTTTTCTAGTGATTTTTGTGAGTTTGATCTTTAATCTAAAAGTAATTTTTTCTTTTCTGCCCAAAATTTTTTCGCGAAATTTTTTGCAGGGGGAGAATGAGGAAACCAGCTGATCAGTTGAAAAGCTAGATGCCTGTTTTTATCTCTCTTTCTTTTGGACCGAAACAAAATAATCTCTTAAAAATGTTGCTCCCCCGAAAATGACAGAAAAAAAATTAAATTGCCAGAATGAGACCATTCAAATAACGTTTCAGACTTACTCTTTGACGCATAGACTCTGGACAGACACCTTCTCTGAGGTGGGCGTCGGCGACGTCGGGTACTGCATGGTCTCCTCCACCGAGATGGAGAACCTCTTCTGGCCGTCGGGCGTGGGCGGTATCGTGACCAGCTGGACCATGTGGGGAACCCGGGAGGCTGGGGAGCTGGAGATGATGGGGACCAGGATGCTGTGGTAGCACTTGCCGCTGGGGAGGAGGAAAGGGAGAGGATCGCAACAAATTGAAATTGAGATGGCAACAACACGCCATTAATATCAACAGCAACTCGAGTGTTTATAAATCATACAACTGAATTATACAACTGAAATAAAACTCAACACTAAACTGCTTGAGGATACAAGTTTGTTGTTTGTAGGCTTTCAAAAAGTCACAAAGTGCTATATTTACACTAAGAAGAAGACACCTCTGATGAATAAAAAAGTTTATTTGGTTGATAAAAAAACTGACAACTTTGAGATGAGTAAGATTTATAGATACAATAGGGAGGCTGCATTCAGACAGAAAAGTTTTCTTGTGTGATAAGAGTATTTATAAAAGTGTTGAGACGAGTCAGATTTAGATATAATTCAGGGCTCAGATTTGGGAGGAAAATCCACTAGACCGAAGGCTGGTGGCTCCAATTGTTTTTACTGGAACAGAATTGATTTTCTTCACAAGAATCAAATAAGAAAAAAAAAACTATGTACACAGTTCAACAGGTAAACTGTTTAATTATTTAACAAGCACTGAGGGAAGATTTGTCTTGTTTGTCTGTATAGGAAAGTAGACATGTACTTTGACACTCAACAAAATTGGAAGAGATTTGTCAGACTTTTTGAAGTCCACATTTGAACATAATCCTTTCAATTCAAATTACTACACAGCGAGTTGTTTATAATATTATTCAAATGAAAAAACGCAAGAACACCAGACTTGTCCGGTCATGAGTTCACTGGCCCACTGCTAAAACCACTGACCTCGTGCCTGTGCTCCAGTGTAAATTTCAAGCCCGGCATTGTGTAGGCAGACAGAACAGGTTATTTGCATGATTGAAAATATCAGCAACTTTAAAAGTCATGTTCACCTTTTGATGCAAAGGTGATGGGGGGGACCTAGGGAGGTGCCATTTCTACCCCAGTCCGATATCGACAGGTACACGTGAACATCCAGCTGGTTCTGGTTTTATTTGGCTGCAAATACTGACATTTCTGATAAACAGAAGCACTAGCAAATTTGTGGCTGAAACCGAAGTACGAAACTGCCTCGCTGTCATACAGAAAAATTGTTCACTGTTTTTCAGACCAAGCCTTACATCTTTTCAAATCGTTGTGTCAGAACTCAGAAGTGCAACACCGTTGTGTCTCCTAAAATGGCATTACGTTATACTAAGTTTTTAAGTGCCTAAATCAATGTACATGGATCTCGTTTAAAATATCCCAGATGTACACACAAAACCTATCTTCTCGGTACGTCTACCTCAATATGTCACACTGCGCGCATCTGCTTTATGCGCAAGGTTTGGGTTATTTCCGGCTCCAAACAAAGCTGGCATACGCTTGTGGGTAGTTATAACCAAAATCACTCATTTCATCACTCTAAGGCATTTCTTATGACAGGAACTGATTTTTTTGACAAGACTTTGAGACTCTGCAAAACATCACCGGAAGGCAAGTCCACAAACTATTTTTCGCGTACATCAATTCTTAAAGAAAGCCTGGCTCCAATGCATTCCCTACGTCTGGTAATCGTTTGAGCCAGTTTGTTTGAAGTGGACGTGGCTCATCACTCTTACGAACAGGATAGGAGTCCAGATACAATGTTTTTGCACAGTCTCTCGTTTGAGATACGACACTGTGACAGATTTGAGATATAACATTGTTGTAATGACATAATGAAAATACTTTGATCAACAGATCATGCCCGTGATGACAGCCAAAGATGTACGGATAAACGTTTCCTTCCTCTGCAAAAGGTGTGTACACTGACAGCCTTAAATCCCCAGCTCAACATTGGTAAGAAGAAAAAACAACTGTTCACAGATTTACATATATACCATACACAGTATAAAGACAATGAGGGTAGAAAACTTTCCTTGAAATATTTCTGCCTGAAGTGTTATCGCTTCTAAATAATAAATGAAATAAGATCCAAAATAAGTTTTCGTCTCAGTGAGACGAAAACTCTGCCAATAGGAATGCGTACAAAAATTCTAAATGCATTTTTACCGTTTTCTCGTTAACGAAATAACGAAATGAGCTGACATTTTCACAGGTTGGTTGTTATTACATATATCTTGGTTTGTGCAAAAAAATGGAAGCATTTACATTTGTAAGAAGAAAAAACAAATGTTCACAGATTTACATACCTTACATGGTATAAAGACAATGATGGTAGAAAACCAATGGTTTTCCCCAATGTTGAGCTGGGGCTTAAAAAAAGAATTGACCCATTGAAATTAGTAGTTTCTAAATCAATTAATGAAAGGGTTCTCACCAGTATAGTTTGGATCTCTCTACTAGCGCGTAGCCATCACCATCGCCGATGAAGGTGCTGCATTTTATACAGACAAAGCAGTCTGGGTGATACTTGTGCTCTCCGGCGACCTGCAAAGAATTGAAAATGAAGATTTCAATGTGGACATTCTGTGGCTGCAAACTGTCCCACTCACATCCTTGCAAAGCTCTCCAGTTTTTTGAGCACAGGAAACCACAAAGACACTTCACTTGATAACATTCTAATGAATTGGTTTTGTAGTGTATAGTTTGTTGCGTGTTTGTGTATATATCCACACTGGTGGTCGAAGATAACCCAACAACAACGTCTTCTGGTTTCACACAATGAGGTCTTAGAACCGAATCCACAAGCATTTCGTTTCCAAAGTTGGCCGTTTGAACAGCGTGGCGGGTAACCCTCTACCTGCGTGTACCTTCCGCCACAGGAAATAACAGAACAGGTTAAAACCAAAACACACACTCCAGTACTCCACCAATTTCGTCTTCAGGTTTCACACAACGCAAAGTCTCAAAAGGAATGCACAAAAGTTTGTTTCCCAAGTTGGCCTTTTGAACTGTGTAGTTTATAACCCCCTACCAACCCTTTATAAAAAAAAAACAGAATGGTTAACAAATAATAAACCAGGACTTCACCAACTTGTCTGTTGTAAAAATCATAAATTTAAAAAAATAATAATCAGCTTTAAAGTGAATCTATAAGAGTTTTGTTTTGAAAATGCCCTGGCGTGTCACCTCTACTTACCTTCTTCCACAAGAAATAACAGAATGGTAACAAAAACATATTCCACGACTTTGGTATACTCCTCAGACTGATCTCTAAATCACATCCCAAATGTTCATCGGGCGTGAGAGGGAAACAATGCGGCTGTCAGCGATACAAAGGGACCACATGACCCCTCCGCTAACTTCAGAAGAAGTGAGGAGGGGCCCCCAGCTATCAACTGCAAAGAGGAAACCCTTGTCTGAGGTTGGAAATCCAAGGGCTAATGGCCGCTTCCTCGATGGGAACACACCACTCTTAAGATTAGGTTCATAAAACCTTGTCGACTTGATGGATTAGGCATTTGGGAGAGAGATGGGGGGAAGGGGGGTTGTTGGCTTGCCGGGGAAAGTATGAACACATTTTTCTTTCTTAATTACAGGTCTTTGACTGAAGAATGCCCAGTGGACATGAATGGCGTTCTTGATAGTTGTAATGTTTCTAGCCCCCTTTTTTCCCCCTGCAGTTTTTTGTGAATAGGAACAAACATTTATGGGAGATATTCATTTCCCCCACAACACTTGACTTTGAAATTCTCCACCTGTATCTTGTTTTCGACCATCTTCCAATCTGTTCCAACAGACCTTATACACATGGCGGTCATTTGAGTAGGGCGCCCTCGACTAGAGGTCAAAAGAAGGTTGTTCATTGGCCCATCCTCTGCGCTGCACGTACATACATGTGCGTTTTCCATTGTTTCGTCATCGTTTTACCTCTAAGATGGCAGCATGAAAACGTCAATGCATTATAAAGCTCTATTTAAGAGTACTTTAAGATGTCTTCTCTCGATTTAAATTTTCTGTATTTATCCTGTAGCCTTCACCTTGAGTGGCCCTTCAGCCTTGTGTTGGACAATTTTTCATCAACATCTTTTATTTTATTAATGTATGAGTAATGTTAGGAGTTAGACAAATTTTATTATAATTATTACTATTTTTTTAATATTTGCATAAAGTTTTCAATTGTTTAGCCAATGAACAGCTGTCACTCAGACTTCATGTCCAAATAAAGACCAACATGTGACTATGGGGAAACTGTAATTACAAAAACATGTACCATACGAGTAACTGAACGCTCACTTAATTCTAAATCAGAAAAAGATCACCAGAACTTTCTCAGTGTTCATGCGTAACACAAAGTTGTTCCTGTCAAAAAGAGTACATGAACAACATTTCACAGCTGCTGAAAGCAACTCTGTGAATAGCCAACTTTTGACACCGAGTGAAATCACCTAAGTACCGGTATGTGTTCACCTTACCTCCTCAAAATAAACACAGAAACTTCACCCCCAAACGAAAAACAAAAACATCACCTCGGAAGTAAACTCACACAGGAAGTGTTCTGACAATATCTCATCAAAGTTTCAATCTTAGTTTCATTCTTGAATGTGTAAAAGCTTAGGCCTGGTTGTGCAGTGTACGTCACGGCTATAAAATAACCTTGGCTGCCTGTAATTGGGCAGCATTTCCTGTGAACTTTTATGGCTTCCTGGGGACCGCCCATGCCCACTAAATACACCAATTTATTCTTATTACGAGTTTTTTTAAGACTCGATAATCAGCTGTTCCGAAGTACACAACCCCAGATAAGGGAGACAAATGGTATTGTTAAACCCCGGTAATAGATTGTGAATTGTTATTGGTCGAGAACCAATCATGTGATGTATTACAGTGTTTCCCCTACCTATTAAACTGTGAGGCGGCCTGCCTCACTACTTTCGGTGGCTGCCTTGCTCGTTGTGTTTTTGCGAATATTGCCACATTACAGAAGATCTCTTAACAGAAATTAAACAATAAAACAAATTGTTCGCCCAATACCATCGAACGATGCATGCAGTCTGCCTGAAATTCAGTCATGCCAAACTGAAGTAAACTTGCGGCAGTCCTGCATCATGGCTGCATGTGCACAACGCAGTCACTTTTGGGAGCTAATCAGTGCATTGCCCATGGAAACGAGGCTTCCCCCACTCCCCCCTCACCAACAGAAGTATACAACTTAGTATTTCTTCCAAGAAGGGAGAAACTGTTGATAAGGATTCCTCCACACCATTCAACCCCATGGTCTGAACATCCAAGAAGGAAATGATTCATTACTTTTTGTCTTTGCCCTCTCCTTTTTCCACATATGTCCCGCCTTTCTAAATCTGTCTCTTTCACTAACTGACTATTTTTGCCCCTTTTTTCCCACCTTTGATTTTGTCTTTTGTGTTTCCAACCTCTTGTTGGCTAAACAAGACTCTTCCCTCAACACCTCCCCCCTTTGTCTCCCTCTCCATTGTTCATCCCCTGTTCATCTTCTGACAGCTTTCTGCCTCTCTCTTTTCACTTCTTTCCACTTGACTTCTTCTGTTACTCACAGTCTGCCAGTATACTTGTATGTGTGTGTTGTGTTGTCATTTAGCCTTTGAGAAAGACTCTGCTAGGGTTGAAACGCGAGGCCATTAACAATTTATTGTTCGGGCATAACATTAGAGCAATTTCAACCACAATCACAATTTTTATTGGATATCAGGTTCAAACTACTGTACATTAGGCTAAAAAAGGCTTTTAAAGACTATTTCCTTTTTTCTCAATTTCTGAGGTCCCAAAAATTGGAAATCAGAATATGAATAACATCATGCATAATTGTTGTGCCCGTTGATGAAAGTCAGCTTTTTGTGGTACTTTGACCTTTCCACCTTCCTGAAACCAGATGATCAATAAACAAGTCAATGACAATTTAAGGTCACTGTCTGTTTTTGTTTTATTTTTCCTTCTTCTCTTTCCTTCTTGGAATTTTGCGGGTCGACTACCAGCAATCAAAATAAGTTGGTATAGGAATGTGCACAAAACACCTGCGAAAACCAAATAAGCAAAAACATGACCACCCAATTTGACGAAATCTTCATGCAGGTCTGTTGGATGGTGTGTGTTTTAAAATTGGAAATGAAACTGTTCCTCTAAATACCAATGATGTAATATCCCCCGACAATACATTAGGCCGTTTTTTAAATCACGGTTTAGGTTTAGGCTCCGGCACCAAATTCGTACAGAATCTTTCCAGAATTACTGACAGGGCCCAAGCTAATCCCAAGCCACGGTTTTCAAAAGGGCCATAATAGATATTATCCGTTGAGGTCATCCATGCCGTCATCTTTAGTGGTTAAACGATGATGAAACAATGGAAACGCTCAGTGCACAGGATGAACCAATCCTCATATTGACCTCTACATGAGGGCGCCCTGCTCCAGTAGACGACAGATTTCCGGCCCGGAATGTCATCTTTGAGACGGCAAGACCATTTTCATTTTGCAATAGGGCACTTTTATTGGGAAATCTTGAAGTCTATGGGGAGCTTTTGGAGGGGCCACCGAGGCCAAGACCAGAGCAACGGAGGGCATGGCCTCCGTGGCTTCTGTGTAAATCCTGGGCTCAATTTCACATAACACTAATACTGCCAAAGTGATTTGCATTATGACATCACACTTTACTCAGCAATTAAGACTGATACACATCTTCAGACCAATCTTAGACCAGACCTACTTATTAATAAAACTATTTCCATCTGTAATACTTGGAACTATACACACATAAACGAACTAATATTACAAGTATTCATTTTCTAACGGGTAATAAACAGACAAAACAAAGCCATTGGTTTTTACAAATGTTTTGCATGCGCGAACGTAAAAGAAAAAAATCTTAACTTTATTTGACCTGCCAATATTCTCCGAACAGAAATTCAGACAAACCAAAACCAAACATGGAAAGGCGGAAGGAAGGAAGTTGTACGTATACCAACAACAGGAAAAAAACAATGACTCAATGTCCAATAGTTGCCACATCGGGAAACTGTCGGGGAAACTTTGGAATTTGTCCATGGCCCCGATAAAGAACACTGTTTCATCATATTGAAACAGGAACTACATTGTCAACTCTCTTTATCTGTTGTAAAATGACCTTTTGTTTTAATTTTTAATCACTGATACCATTCAATGGTGTCCAAGGCCAAAACTTGGCAAATGCTTTTCGTTTTCTGATAGGCTGATGTTTTGAATCCTATTTGCTCTCAGTAATCCTAGGTTTAAACAGCCTTTTTGAAAACCGTGACTGTGGCTCAGGCTCTGGCTTTGGCTCCGTCAGTCATTTTAAAAACTACACACTTTTGGGATGTGGCTTCAAAGAGGCGGACAGTGCCTAAGCCAGAGCCAGAACCGTGGTTTCGAAAAGGGCCTTATGACTGTTCAAAGACCATGACTACAGTCAGTAAACCATCATGCATTGAGGATTAAAAACAGACCTGTCTGGTAGTTTCGAACAAAAGCCTTTTTCTTTTCTTTTTTTTTTTTTGAACGTGTAAACTTCTTGTACAGAACCCTTGCACTGACGTCAAACGCAGCCACTGTCTGCCATGGTCTGCCATTTTTTGGGAGACAACTTCCCTGTAACGATATGGTGCACGTCTAACCGCATAGTAACACTGGGGGAATCCAACTCCTAAAATGACGCAACCAATATTTTTATCCAGGGTGATGACGTCGGGGGAATCGGTTTGTGTGCGTGCAACATAGACTAGAGGCAAGTTCGATCAAGGACCATGTTTAACCATAGTTCAACTCTGGATTGAACTCAGGCTAGTCAACGATGGTTAGACGAGTCCAGCTGACAATTCCCGACCAGCCTTTTGAGGTTGTTCGCATTGTTGGTTACCAATAGCCGTTGTAATAGCACAATGTAGAGGGGGCAAGCTATCAGAAAATGATCAAAGTGATTTGGCTAAATTTTCTCATGGTTGCGTCGACGTGACTGGAGTCACTCACACTTCAACTTCAGTGCGCATGAGCTACATACAGCACTAACCAACCACAAGTTAACCATTGGTCCATGATTGAACTTGCCCATAGATGAACTTCAAAAAGTCAGATTCTTGTCACTGCTGCACTGGGTAGCTCAGAGGTGCGCAGAGCCCAGTCCCTGTGCATTCCCCCCCCCCCCCCCCCCCCCACCAACAGAACTCAAATTCAAGAAAAATTCAAACTCAAATTCAGAAATTCAAGATGTAACAAGTAGCTTTCTTGTCACTACATGCAATCTCAGAGGTAAAGAAGACAAGAAACACCTCAGGCAGGGTGTGGGTTAAAATCCTGTCCTAGTCCATAGGGTAAATATTCCCCACCCCCCAAGGGAACCTTCCTTGCATACATGTACTTTTACAGCATGAAGACAAAGTTAAATTCAAGATGTTTGTAGATTATTGTCTGTTGGCGAGATAAATAAGCCTAGCAAATGCCTCTGGCAGGTTATGGGTTCAAATCCTTCCCTAGTCCATGTGGATATTTTTCAACCCACATAGCCTAAAAATAGTACTAAATATAGTTTGCCTACAGTGTGAAGACAGGCTGAAGTCAAAATGTTACATGTAGGAGGTATAGCACATGTTTTTTTTTTCTCTCTCGTCATTTGAGCAATCTCAGAGGTGAACAAGCGGAGCAATGCCTCTGGCAGGGTACGGACTCAAATCCTGTCCTAGTCCACGTGGATATCTTTTTCTCAAAAGAAATCCAAAATACCAAGTGTATATAAACTGAGCTTTGCCACTTCTAATAAATGAGTAAAAGTCAAGAAGTAAGGTTCTTGTCATGGGGGCAATCTCAGAGGTGAAGATGCTAATGCCTCCGGCAGGGTAACGGTGCAAATCCTGTCCTCGTCCATGTGGACATTTTCCCCAAAGAAATTGAAAGTACCACGTATGCACCTGAGCTTGGCCACTTCTAATAAATGAGTAAAAGTCAAGAAGTAAGGTTCTTGTCATGGGGGCAATCTCAGAGGTAAAGATGCTAATGCCTCCGGCAGGGTACAAATGCAAATCCTGTCCTCGTCCATGTGGACATTTTTCCCCAAAGAAATTGAAAGTACCAAGTATGTATTGAGCTTGGCTCAAATGAGTAAGGAAACAAGAAGTAAGGTTTCTGTCATTAGACAACCTTAGAGGTAAAGATGCCAAGCAATGCCTCCGGCAGGGTACGGGTGCAAATTCAAAATGCTCTCCTAGTCCACGAGGACATTTCTCCCCCCGAAGAAATTGGAAGTACCAAGTACTGAAGTATGTACTGAGCTTTGCCACTTCTAATAAATGAGTGAAAGTCAGGAAGCAAAGCTTCTTGTCGCTAGGCAATCTCAGAGGCTCAGAGGTAAAGATGCCAAGCAACGCCTCCAGCAGGGTATAAGTGCAAATCCTGTCCTAGTCCATGTAGGTGTTTATCCACAAAGAAATTGAAAGTACCAAGATACTGAGCTTGGCTTCTTCTAATCAAGGAGTAAAATTCAAAAAGTAAGCATCTTGTCTTCGGGCAATCTCACAGGTAAAGAAAGAAACCTTGCATGTTTTCCCAAAGGAACTCAAAAGTACCAAGTATACAGAAATTAGCTACTTCTAGTAACAGGTAAAAGTCAAAAAAATTAGCTTCTTTTTAATGACCAAGCTCAGGGGAAAAGAAGACAAAATGTCTTATTTGGAAGGGTGTCTTTGGCCACTGATGTTGTCCTTGTCCACCACAAAACTCAAAAGTACCAAGTAAAAACAGCTGGCTCATTTCTGATAATGGCTTAATGTGGAAATGGGCAAGTGTAACCTGGAAAATGTCTCACTGGTAAAGAAGAAGACAACTGCAGCAGCTTGTGGGTGCATGTCCCAATAGAACCTATAAGAAAATTTTACGGCCCTGTCTACTTCTGAGAATGATCTGAAATTATATGTCAGTCACTTCAGTCACTCCCATACACTCGTCAAGGTTTGAGGTACATGATTATTTCTGGATGCTTGTTCTGATGATTGTTTGACATTAGTCTCGTGGCTGTTTTGGTAGCAACGGCTATGGCTAGTGGCTACACTGAATGGCTTAATCAATGCATCCGCGTCCAACAGCCTCAGCCGCAGCCACAGCCAAAGACACATTTCATATCCACAAACTCACCATGACGGGTCCGGTTATGATTTGTGCACAGCCGTTACAGGCTTCTCCAAACTTGGCCAGGTAGTCTTGCCTGCAGTACAACTGGCCATCCCTCTCAAAGTACCATGACGATAACTTATTATTACACACTGTGCATCTGAAACAAAAAACCAATTGACAGAACGACATATGGTTAGTTTTCAGATACAGATTTACACCTGTAGTACATATGTAAATTTTACACCTGTCCATGCAGATGTTAGACAAGCCCCCACCCCTCTCCCCTCCCCTCCCCTTTCAAGTCTGAAGACACAAGGAGGAAAAGAGAGCACCACATGCAGCAGTCCTAAAGCCGAGCTTGAATTTCAAGAAATTCTCAGCTAGATCACAGGGGTCGATTCCACAAAGAGCTAAGATTGTTCTTAAGATGTGTATGCATCTTAATTGCTAAGCGAGAAGTGATGTCAGAATACAAATCACTGTGGTAATACTGACAACTCATCTTAAGATGAATCTTAGTGCTTTGTGAAATCGGGCCCAGCGGTCGATTTCACCAAACTCCTAGGAATCATTCTAACTTTAAGATACATAGTGATTTGTCTTGTGACATCACACTTTCCTTAGCAATTAAGATTGATTCATACATTGACTCATCTTAAGAATGATCTTAGCCCTTCCTAAAATTGACTGCAGGTCTGGTAACTCAGGACTTTCATTTGATCAGAATTATTTTATGAGACCTAAAATAGTACGCTTTTCCATAAATTTGCTCCACTTTCAGGAAGATTTGAATTGAAACCTCAAGCATACATGTACATTATTAGCAAGTTTCTTAAAGTACACGTACTTGTTTGAAAAGCATCTTAGACTATAAGACTTGATTAGTTTTCAGGTTACAGGCCGATTGCTAAAATTACTTGACTCTGGCAAGAAGTCCAAGGGTTATTGCGAGCTCTGTCACGCCTCTACTAGCGAGGAGAACAGTCCTTACTACTCTTCTCATACAGACATCCTTTACACCAAGGAATAATTGTGCCTAGCCTGAACATCTGATGTCATAACGCAGGGCTCGTGAATAACGCCAGATACCAGCCTTTGGATCCTCCTTTGTACCTTAGACTTCGCACGTCATAATACTGTGTTTGTACGCACATGCTACACTGAACACACACTCGTGTAAGTGTTATATATCGCCGTAAGTCTGGTTGTTACACGTCACTGTGTACCAATGAAACCATTGGGTTTATAAAAAAGCGTCTGTCTTTATCCTTGCGGATAAAGACAGGAGACCAGTTCAAAAGGTGCCCTCCTCTTCAAAAACAAGCTAGGTCCAATTCCAAGTTACAGTTGTACATGTAAAACAGAAATCAAACTGTGACAATTCTGTTGTAAATATTGATGTATTTTTATACAGATATTCAAGGTATTTCAGACAACCCAAAATTTGTCACAAATGGAAAAAAAAGAAAGAAAAAAAATGATTCCTTCACAATACATACACATGTAACATATCACAATACATACACATGTAACATACCTTGTGAGGGCAAAGGAACTGAAAAACTCATTGCATAGCAAATGTGGAACGTCTGCCGAAGCCATACTCCCTTTGAATTGTGAGATCCTCTTTTGTGAAATGAACCCCAAAAAATGTTTGTGGAAAAAAAAAAAAAAAAAACTGCACTCTACTTCCCCGTATATGGGTACAAGTTTGTGCAATCGAAGAGTCAGCTGTGATGACAATCACATGGTATTTTCATCTGGGACTATTTGAATCTCTGCCACCGAGTCATCAGATCATGTGCGACTGGGACTTCCACAAATGATCTAAACACTCAAAAGAGGAAATCCTTTGGCTGTGCAAACCGAGCGGTGCACGTATTTAATCAACAACCGTCCATGCACGGAAATAGTACTGGCGTGTAGAAACAAATAATATAGGGATTATAAAGCGGTGTTCACAGATTACAAAAAAGGTCTTCAAACTTCAAGTTTCGCTTCTGAGTAAACAAAATGAGTGAAACACAAGAGTCTCATAGCAAATAAAATGATTTACGAAGTTACGTCCATTACAAAATGTCATCAAAAGTGCCTACAATGTACTTTTGGTGAGCTGCACGTTGAATGTTTATTCCCACACTGGTAACCAGATTGTTGTTTGTCCAATTCTTTATTAAGGGAATCAAAGTGCGGTGAAGAGGTTTTCAACTAGTTGTTTAAACACGGTGAGGCCCGGTTCTCGATAATTTAACTAAAACTTGTTAAGAACCAGGCCTTACCGTGTTTGAACAACTTGATGAAAACCGATTCAACATACACGTACATTTATTACATGTTATTACTTCTATTTCTTGTATTAAATACCTCTTTTATAAACATAAAGAACCTTTCAAACTCGAGAACAAACTTGACAGCTCACCTCGATTCTGCGTTAAATTTTTAAACATGTTCAGCGCGTAGTAGTTCCTCGCGCGAGGTTGAAACTTGCGCGAGCCAAATTTGCGTGCAACCAATTTAAATTGGGCCATGCAATTTGTGTGCTCTGCGCATTTGTCTGATAGCACCCTCTTTTGACTCAATTTCCTCAGGCCGTGTTTAATCACTTCTTATCGTGTCTCTACCGCACGTTTAAACAAGGCAACGTGATCTCCTCTGGACCAATCAGAAAGGATAAACTGTCCCAGGTATTTACAAATAAGCAAGCACAAGTTTTTTAAACCAGATTCAGTTCTGCAAAATGTGCAAACAGATGTTATTAATATTGTCCCGCAATAATGTGTTCAATTTAACAAAGACGTAATATTCAATGCTGTTGTTCATTTGGTTGTTACACAGTCAGAATGGCTTTGTATTGCATGACAGAAATGGAGAATCTATACATTTAATATTACTCAAGGACAGCATTGAAACAAACATTAACAAAATGCAAGAATGAATTACAATTTGACAACAAACATGTTAGAAAGTGAAATCTAAAATTGTCTACATGTAAATTATACATAATATGTGATTTTAACAGATGATCAATTTGCAAAGAAAAAGGGACAGTGTTTTATCCTTGTACATGTACATGTACATGTTAAGACACCGAATAAAATATGTAACAACACAATGACAGTGGGTTTGACAAAGTAATTAGGAACTAATTTTCATTTATTTTGGACTTGGATATTTTCCCCTCCTGTTTACTGCCCCTTTAAGTCATTTCTTTCGGCTTGGCTCTCATTATTAACATGCCTGCTTGTACAGCGGGTGTAAGAATTCAAATACATGTCAGAATGTGTGGTGTGCGGTAATAATAATGATGCTATCAATGCACATTATTATTAAAGGAGGTACATGTGTAGACATGTGACCTATGACATCACACGTAATGTTTACTTAAAGTGCCGCTGACTCTGGACTTCCTGCAGGCACAATTTGTACACAAGCACAATCGGAGAAAACGTCAAATCTTATTATTTATGGAGATTGCACTGGCTGATTTTGATTAGCTTTTGATATGAAGATTTTTGTGTTTGATTCTCCAATCAATGTAATCCCATCAAGACCAGAAAAACTATAGTCTGATCCCTCTTCGGTACAATGAGAATCAGTGTGTATTATTTACTAATGCACACAGGGAATATGACAAAGATGGTGGCTAACAATTGAGTCTTAGACTGTGTCCAAATCAAGCCACTTCGGCATTGGCTGCAACGGCAACATTAAAGAATAGGATTTTTTCGACAATCCAGCCAGAGCCACTCCCAAAGCCTCTTGTTCGGACATGACTTATTTCACAAATACTAGCTTGCTCAATCTACATGTATGTTTCCAATATCAATACCAAGAAAGTTCTCATGATAAAAGTGTACTTCGATTTTTTAGATACTTAACATTCTGGCCTGTGGCACATGTGCACGGACATGTGACGTGTGTCTTGACACTGACGTCATCTACTACACAGCGCCAGAATATGGAACAGCGCATCATACACAAGTTGGGAACGTTGACGCCGGGTGGTTTGAATGCAGATTTTTCTGTATACAAACTACCATAAGAAGCCCAGAAGAAGACCCAGTGGGTCGAAAATTAGGCCATCCTAACATTTTTTGTTTTGGTATAAAGCACTGCTTCAATTTCTCATTTTGATTCTACTCCATTTCTCAGCGCTACGCAGAGTTTTGCTCAATATCTTTCTGACATTCGGATAGGTACATGTACACTTAACATGTTGAAAGAAGAAAAAAAAAGTAAACTTGGCCAAAAACAGATGATGGACCCAAACCTCTCAACGTAACCAACCCACATCATCAACATGTCCTCCTTAATGCACATAAACAAAATGGAACATTCCATCAGTGCCAACACACACATACTGTACCTTAAGTCCAGGGATGTCACACACAAACAATCTAATTCACTGCTCAACTGACTCAAACATCCGCCGTTCCTCTCCAATGCCGGCGCATTATCAATCCAGAGTCTTTTCTCCGCAAGGAAACTGTTGCGTGGACTCCTGGCCATGGCACAACAGAATTCATGGCCCACACAATGCTAGCAAAGATGTCCGTGTCGTGTGGAAAAAAACCAAGATGCCGTAGCACGGACAGAGCATCTTAAATATCTGACAGTGACAGACTCAAAGTTAACGTGTACTCCAGCAGTAGAGGTTTTTTTTTTTTTACCGTGGCCGCATAACTAGTTGATAATAATCATCCAGAGAGAGAGAGAGAGAGAGAGAGTGGAATGCAGAAGATTGAACACATCTGATATTGCGGCGGGCAGACCTGCACACAATTACGCCGACCTCCACCTAGCCTAGTATCTGGGCGCCTACCAATGTTATCAGCATGATATGATGCATAGATCCTACAGTAGGCTTTAAAGGCCAGGTAGTGGATGGAGGGGGGGGGGGGTAAAATACACAGTGCTCTCCCTCATGGATGAACTAAGTGTAATGTGAGATGCTTTGGTCAGGGGTAGGCGTATGAAAAATACTCCTCACCTTTGGAGCAAACTTTTAATCACAAAGTGACAGTGTGCAGATAAGACGTAATTTTATTTGGCATTTGCTAACCATTTTCCCAGATGTTTCTTAAATTTGATGGAGATTGTAATAATGCGGTATACAAATATATTTGTAATTGAACTGCTGCCTCTACATCAACTGTAAAAAACTAAAGACAAAAAAACAAAAAACAAAAAACCCGAAAAACAAACCAAGAAATTGTAGGCTAAATACTCACAGTAAAAACCTTGTGTAATTGCACAGTGCTATTGTACTAAGTGTAATGTGAGATGCTTCAATCAAGGGCACTATGAAAAACATTCTGCACTTTTGGAGCAAATTTTTAATCACAACTTGACAGTGTGCAGATAGGGCGTAATTTTCTTTGGCACTTACGGACCATTTTCCCAGATGTTCTCGGAAGTTAATGGAGATTGTAATAATGTGGTATAATTGCAATTGCGATGTGGCCACCACAAATACTGTAAAAAAGTCTCATTACAAAAACAAACAAGAAATGGTAGACAATTATAATACTTCACAGTAAAAAACCTTGTGCAGTACATTGTGCATGATGTAACAATAAAAAGGTCAAAATGATTGTTGTCTTTCTTTATGTTAAAATTAACATCTATTAAAAGAAAAATGTCAAAGAGGGACTCGTAAGCCTAATTTTCGGACACAAAATGTCCTAGTTTTCATCATGATGCAACAATCTTGCCGTTCACTCCAATCATACACTGAATCTAGATCTAACCATACTGAGGTTGGAAGGAAGAAAAAGTCTGGTCCCTTTATTCAATATAATGAGAATCGCAACTATCATCACCATAGTGTATACAGGGATCATGACAGGATGGCCAAACAAGGACAGCGTTTGTTTACATACAGTTTTGGCTCCACAAAAACTCACCCTGAGTCTATATTATAGTCAATGTCATGATTCCCTAATAAGGTCATGCCAATTGTCGGTAACCAACACCACATGCCCATGACCACAGTGCACTTATTTTAGGACCTAGTCACTACTACAGCTGTTATTTTCGGACCGATTCTTCTTCCGGGACTTCTAGTGTATCCATATACAGACTTGTCAGCAGCAACAACGTAGAAAAACAAGTCTTCAACATACTGGGAATGAAAACCAATGTCAGAGAATTTGCAGAGGGTCCCATTTGTATTTAAAAGCTAGGGGGATCGCTTAGTTCTTATAAAAGGTAAAATGGTAAAAGGCAACATTTGTCTGCTCTAAGCTTAGTCTGCTCTCAGTAAGTTTTAGTGTTGAACCTCCTATACACTCATGGTAACATTTTCCAGTGAGTTGATCGACCGTTTGAATGGGTTCAACTGAAGGGGTTGTGTTCGGTGGCATATTTGTGCACAGAACTGCATACGTATGTATTTACTACATTATCACATTGTAGGCAGGCATAGTTTATCCGTCCTTCTAAAATAGAGTGGATGGCATTGAATGGCTATGCAGTAGGAGGGTTGACTGTGTACTGTGCTCGAAAAAAAAAAAACTCATTCAAAACTGGAGTGGATGAGATTGAATGGCCAAGCAGTAGGAGGGTTGACTGTGGACTGTGAGGGATGCATTCACCACATGATGCATTGCAGGCGGCATAGTTTACAGTGTCACAGCCATGTGACAAAAGGCTCTCGCCTTTGGCTCGGGCCTTTATATCACACGGGCCGGGACAATGGCAGTTTAAATAGCCAATTAAGACCTCGTCGCCAATCTTTTATTCCTTTATTCAAAACCAAAGTGGATGATAATGAATGGCCAGCCGAGTATACATACATGTACAAAAGGTGCCACGTAATAATCATAACAATAATAATAGAAATATTTTTTGTACATAGCACCTAACACCTTCGAGAGAAAGTCTCTAAACGCTCAACAGAACAAACAAAAAAAACATGATACTTTTTGTAGAATGTAAAACTTATGCTATCACACTTTACCTGACCCACTGTCTGCAGAACCATACAGGAGCTTGGTAAAGTGTGACAAAGTAGTTTATCCGTCAACAGTGTATAATGTTTACATATCCAGGAGTTGATATGAATACAAAAAGGCTAGTAGGCCAAGGTAAATATTTAAGATATCTTTTTTTTTTTTATTATGTTAAAAAAATCAGTTGGGGAGCAATGCAACGATAATCCTGGTAAAAAGCTCACACAGATTGCTGAAAAGGGCATCTACTGTACATGTATACAGTTAAACACAAATATCCGATGAAAAATTAACGAGATATTCACATACACGCTGTAAAAATCTCGTTAGTTTTTCCTCGGATTTTTGTCCGGGTACCAGGTGAACATGCAAAATTGTTTAAAGGCAGATCCCCACTACTCTTCTTTAAAAAAAAGAAATCTGGTCAAATTTGTCTCTATGGTACATTATCTCACAATAAACAGTCTCCTCATACTTACATGTAATGTTGATACTAATCATTGTACAGAAGAAAAAAAAAATATTTAAGCAACGACCAATACTCATTTAGTGTTCTATATAAACGCAAATGAATTCCGAAAGGCACTTACTCTCCTGGAAGTCAAGGTCACGATATAAACCTAATGGATGTAACCTTCACCATTCACTCTCAGATGTGTCTCTTATTTTAAAGGGAAATTCCTTTCCTATCCTCTAGTTTTAGTTTCCCACAAAACGCAGCACCCGCCCCAACGTGTGAAAATTTCAACTCAGCGGGCATGTTTCAGTGAAAATCAATGAAAAACAATGTTAAATGTTTTGCCTGGGATTTTGTGCACGTTCATGCTGAGCCTTTTTTTTCATTTGCAGCAAATAAAATAAGCAATGATGATTTGGGGGTCTTCAAACGCCATTTTCTTCTTGACTTCACAGCATTTCATATGCAAATAGTTCTCTCTGGGATTTGATAGGGCCTAATGAAATGAAGTAAATTGGTGAGACTTTAAACTGAAACTTATCCCAAAACATTTGCTGATAAATACTAAACCTGTGTTCAGTGGTTCAGTGGGGGGGGGGGGCATTATTGATGTCCAAGCCCCCTTTTAAATCTGGACATTTGAAAATAAAAACTACCAGAATATGATGTTACATGTTCATAATTTATGTAGTCATTTCAAGGTTCTTAAATCTACTTTTCTACTTACACACTGGAGTGTTTTTACCTCCACGTCAGATTATCTGACAAAAAATAGTAAATGGCATAACAAGAGCGCTGAAAAGGGGCTTGTTTAGGAAAAATGCAAACAGAAACTACAGTTTTGATAGGTCAAGAGTGCCCCCACCCCAACAGAAAAAGTTGTGCACCCCCTTGTGCCTCCCAAAAATATTACTCTATTTTCATCGCTGCCTGTGCTTTGTCTTTAAGCCCATCTCTTCGGACACTGTGAAAACATAAATATACAAAAAGGTTTGTCCAAAGTTTGTATTTGAATGCTGCAAACCCTTTCTTAAGAGATATGAAACAAAAGATAATAATACAAAATAAATAAATAAACAAGGTAACTAAAAATGAAAAATAAATAAATAACAAAATAAAATAAAAAATTACAAACAATCCCAACTCAGATTGTGAATCAAACATTGGGGGCGATATGCTTGACAGATTACCAGAGTCGAATAGGTATTGTGGGGGGGGGGGGGGGGGGGTGGAGTCAATGCAGAGGGAAGTCCACTGGATTCCTAGAGGGAATCCATGGCAACTCAGAAGTTATTGCTATTCTAGACCCAGAAAAAGGTGATAATTGATGGATGGAGTGCTGACTAAGCTTCCTTGTGCTCCCAAGTTCATACCTAAATGATCGAGATCTTCAGTGTCTTTCAAGGATGAAAAAAATAAGACCTCAAGATAACTTTAAGGTACACTCCAATTTATATTTGGAAGACAATAATAAAAACAAGAAAAATAAAACCATATTTATTGAGCGCATTATGGATCGCTGATCCCTCGATGCACTTGACAATGGAAAAAGTACAGCAATACAATAAAACCAATCAACAATTATTACCTAAAATACTAGACCAGCGGAATATAAAAACAGTGACTAAAAACTACCCCATGAAGAAGCGGCAGCCACAGAAAATAACCAGGACCCGAATGAGCCGACCCGAAGTCCCGAACAGCATACCCAGCCTGTCTACCCATACGCCAAGCCAATCCAACCAATTCCCCAGCCCCCACCCCACCCCCCACTCACAGAGAGACCACCTCAACACAGTTGTCACCCACAACCCAGCCACCTCACAGTATCTTATTAATTAATAGGTAAGTCTCTCAAAGATGACTTGAACAACTCAACCGACTTAGCAAGTTTCAAGTGCATAGGCACAATATCTAGAGATTTAGATCAAATGATGGGCAAACATTGCAGCATCTTCAACTCTCTCTCTCTCTGTGCCAGAGGCTAGGTTGAGGCTTATTACACCTGTATGTTCCCCCCCCCCCTTCACACCTGCTCTGTTTAATTGATCATACGGCAGAGTGGTAAACGACAAATTTATCGCTTCAAAGCCCTGTGGCTGGAAGGTACATACAGCAGGGTTGCAGAGGACAAAAAGCATATCTCACTGCACAATTTATTAAAGGAAGGGCATTGTAACAAAGGGTAGGGGTACTTCATGTACGACGAAGAGTAGGTTTTGATGTCTGTTTGAATCATGATTACAAAATTGTTGAGGAAGATAGGACCCACCCACTCCCTCCGATCCCTCACCCCCCAAGTAATACCTTGGCCCATCCCCACCTGATCCCTTCTCCTTAAAAAAGAATTGTACCTTCCCCGATCCCATCCAACCCCTTCCAGGGAAAAATTTTCCAGGGGAAATTTTATCTCTGAGAGGGCAAGGCCATTATCATTTTGCAAAGGGCCATTATCATTTCGCAAAGGATCATTATCATTTTGCAAAGGGCACTTCCATTTGACAATTTAAAAGTCTATGGGAAATTTTTGAAGGGGCACCAAGGCCAAGACCAGGGCCCAATTTCATAGAGATGTTTAACCAGTTGGCGCCAGATGAAAACGGATGACGTGAATCATGCAAATGTTTCCCCTGCCTGGAAACGGAAGCCATTTTAAGACGCCATTAAGTAATTTTGGACCACCGGACCGAAGGTCGCCCGCTCATTCAACTGCGGAGCATGCGCAGACCACGCACACGCCGTCTAATGCTTTGGACAAAAAAAAGTCTTGAATATACTCGTATTTTGTGGCCATTGAGAGACGTTTTTTGTGTGTTATCCCCGATTATAGACCTTTGTCCTTTTGTTCCAAGAAGGGGATTACGAGGTATCGAGAGGCTTCCACCATTGTTCAGTCATTGTATTTCGGCTGAATGGAGGTACGTCAGAGTGAGCTGGCAACGACCGGTGTTTTGCAATTCACGCTGTGTGAACTTGACATTTTCTCGGTCAAGAAACAAAATGGACGATCCAACTAAGAGAATCTTTCTTCTCTTGGCATTGTCAAGTCAGGGTTTCTTTGTGCCAGCGGTACCCTATAAAAAAAAGATTCCTGCAATTCCGCCAAAAGAATCCCACCAGGGGGATGGGACAAAAGAAAAAGAAAACCCGACGGCAACTAAGGAGGGGGGAGGGGTACAAAATACAGGACACAGCCTCGCCCAGTTCTTTTTACCTACTTCCCAGGTCCCCTCTTTGTGGCATCACACCTTACCCTTACAAAGTCAAGGATGTCCAAACTACCAGGGGATGATTACTCACCCTTATCATAACAACCTGGAGTGTGGGGAGAGAGACAAGCATTTATAAGGGGAAAGGAAGGCATTGTGAACAGTGCCCTCATATGACAGCACAACCCCCGACTGTGGATCTGTCAAACTGCATACAATATGCGTGTACACACCTGCTCTGGGATCAGTTTAAAGGTGAAATACAGGACTGGTAAAGCTGACAATGCAATGTTCTTACTTTGCTCGATTTGATATATACATCAAGAAAAAACAACTTTGAAACTTTGGGCTCAATCTGCGGTCCGAGTTAGGAGGAAAAAAAAGTGAAAAAATGTGTACACTTTCCAGCATTTAAAAATATTGTCCCTAATTTTCAATTGTTACAATCAAAATTAAAATCAGGTCTTTAAATTCTATTTTCTCAACTTTGACAGTATTTCAGACAGTAATGTTTCCATGGAAGATTGGTTCTGGTATGAACTTCATAATCATTATAATTACCTTCTTCTTCTTTTTTTCTCGTTGAACGTATTAAAGTTAAATAAGTTAAATAAGTTAAATTGTTGTTTGTTGTTTACTTTTGTTGTTTTTCTGTAAAGTTTGTTTTTGTCAACTGGCATTTCAACACAAGCCTCCTTTTGGCATCTGAAAATGCCCCCATATTGGTGTGCCCATTACTCATGTTACTATGTTGTAACATCTCACTCTGCTAAGCAATTAAGACCGATTCACACTTAAGATCAATCTTGGCTCTTTGTAAAGTCAAGCCCTGAAGTTCTCCCAATGGGGGTGTGGCTGTGCCCTCCATCAAGCTTTCACTATGATATTTTGAGCCAAAAGTAGGTGAAAGGTCAGATTGTTCTGGAAACTATCATCTTTTCCCCTCCAAATCTTTCGACATTTACAACCCCCACTCTGTACCTTGCTAGAACTAAAAACGAGACCTACACAGATTATCTCCATTTATCTTTAGTCGGTTAAATTACTTTCACATAATGATACAATGGTTTTAATCTAAGTGCATGTTTTGTTGTGTGCAGTTTCAAAAAGTACATTTCTGTCGGTCTCAGGAGGTTTTGAAACGTCTTCCACGAGCTGTAAAATGCATTAATTCCAGGGGGGGGGGGGGAAATCTCTCGCCCCCACAGGATTCATCAGAACAAAGGCTTGAATTTCAAGAACATCCATTATATGACCAAAAGATTTCATAACTTTCACGTGACCAGAAATTTAGACCACAATAAGTTTCCCCCTAAAATAAAAACTGTACAAAATAAATTACATTCAACCAAAATGCAAAGCTTTTCTACAGGTAGGCCTACCCTAAAATAAACTCTTCAGTAATTTTTAAAAAATCATGTCTAAAAGTCACTACATAATGTTGTCAGTCAGTGACCCATGCTGACCATCTTTCTACAGTTTATCTGGAAAGTCCTTACTATTATTGCGCTTCAAAATGAAACCTTAAGACTTTTTTTTTTATTACATTTTCATTGTAGTTTTTTCTTTTTTTTTGGGGGGGGGGAGGGGGGGGGAGCCCTCTCCCCAGTAGACTGAGAGGTGTGACATTATCCACTCTCAGAATGCATTCTCAGATTGCATTCACTGGTCTCCCGCCTCATCCAAGGGTGCATCTTTAATACATTCCCTCTCAGGACATCATCAGATCACACATCCCCCAAAGTGGAGTATCTTGCCGAGTGGTGTCAGTTTCTCAACAGCACCATCTCAGACGGTTGACATTATCGGGTTAACTTAGACTTGGAAATTAGAGCGGCAGTATGTCAAGACTTCGCACTACTCACGGAGGATATGTATCAAAGTTTGTTTTCATTTCAATGTTTATGGGTGAGGGTCTGTTAGTTTTGTTTAACAGTTTCGTCTTAAATGTGAAGCAATAAAACCACAAGGGAAACTGACCGGGTAAATTTTAATTCAATTTTGGGGTGAACAAAGAAAAATTGACTGGAGTGGGATTTGAACCTGTGACCCTTGGCTTAACGTACCAACGCTATACCAACTAAGCTATCCAGCCCTAATGTTGGTGGTCTCCCTATTTTGTCAATTTCTTTGTTCGGGGGGGGGGGGGGGTGCCAGTCAGAAACCATACAACCTGAAACTGCCACGTAACCAGGGATCACACCCAAGTTTACAATACCACCATAGCACTATAACAAAAATGCTTCCTATTTTCCAAGCAGTGCATGAAGTTCAAAACAGTGTAAGCTATATAAGTATAAAATGTATTTTAAAAAAACATTGTACATTGTACATCAATGATGTGATTACTGAACTCCTTTTATAAAACCACAAACCAAAATATGATATCTACAATTATTTACATCCTTGATACAATCAATCAATCAAGCAATCATTAAAATTTTTAAGGTGCCAATCCAACAGTTGTTTCTCTTAGCGCTGTACAATGAGCTCTCAAACAAAGGTAGGTTTTAAGTGAAGTTTTGAAGATGGCTACGGAGGGAGGCACGATCCCCCGCAACTGTGTTTGCTCCTTAAAATGCGAAGCAGGAACGCAAATTACGGACAGGCTCATTGATGGACAACATGTGTGTGAGATATGTTGGAGCTGAGGCATCCAGGCAACAGTGATGCTGTGCCTGTTGGCCTGTTGTTGGCAAGGCTTGTACAGCAGGGAAGCCTGCCCTCTCCACACGTTAATGATAAATTTACATTACATTTAACAAATGCTTAATCAGAGGACTGATTCTTAAAATGATTACAGAAAAGTTGTTTTTCCTCACTCTGTCTATCCTTCTCCATATTTGTATTTTATCAGTCGGACATCGACAAGATTTTAATGTGCAAGAGAATTATTGGGAAAGCAGTGAGCAAAATGAATTACAGCATTAAAACTAGCAACATCATACCCCCCCAAAAAAAACCTTTCAAAAGTTGGGACGCATTTGCAGGAATTGCGCCCCAAATCTAGGACATCAAGTAACAACGCTCTTGAACGTAAATTTGCATGCAGCATGAATTGCCTCTATTGGGATGCTTTTCTAGATTTTTGCTCCTTGGGCAATGATGAGACCAGGTGGGAAAAAGCAGCCTTTTTCATTTGTCCAACGGGCAAGTAGACCAGGTGGGAGGTAAACATGCTAATCCCCTGGCACGTTTGACACTGTGAAATGCAAAACTATGTACCCTCACAGCTTGCATTATTTATGTGCAATCAATAACCTCATGATTAACACATTTACCAATAATTTATACCTCATGGCACATATCCCCCAGGTCCCCAAAAGAGGGGGGCCAAGCCTAAAAATGGGGGCCAGGTGGCAAAAAGGGGGAGGCACACTCCCTCTCCTGCCCCTACCCCCCTCTCTAACAGGGGTACAATATCAGGTGAAAAATAATTACATTATGATGAAACAACACCCTCTTTTTAACCAGTGAGCACAATCCATCCTCATCACTCTTCCAATAAGAACCCCGTCCCAATTTCATAGAGCTGCTTAAGCACAAAAAGCAGCTGAGCACAACAAAATTATGCTTACCAGAATAAGGTTACCAGCCAAAATACCATGTCAAAAGTATTATTTTTAACTGGTATCTTGCTCATTTTTGCTCAGTAGACAATATTATCATTATCCTCAAGCGATTTTTTAAAGAAACTGGGCCATGCAGCTGTTTACATGAAAGTACGTGACAAGAACAAATCATCCTAGAACTAATTCCATCATTTTCATTGAGCTGCCAGCAGAAAAAAAAATCCTCGAACAGACACTTCACAGAGGCAATGAGGACAATTGCCTCCATGCCCGTCTTTATCTCGGTGCCCTGGAAAACAGCCCAAACCTGATACTTCACAGAGGCAATGAGGACATTTGCCTCCATGCCCCTGGTCTTTATCTCGGTGCCCCAGAAAACAGCCCAAGCCTGACACTTCACAGAGGCAATGAGGACAATTGCCTCCATGCCCCTGTCTTTATCTCAGTGCCCCAGAAAACAGCCCAGACCTGACACTTCACAGAGGCAATGAGGACAATTGCCTCCATGCCCCTGTCTTTATCTCGGTGCCCCAGAAAACAGCCCAGACCTGACACTTCACAGAGGCAATGAGGACAATTGCCTCTATGCCCCTGGTCTTTACCTCGGTGCCCCAGAAAACAGCCCAGACCTGACACTTCACAGAGGCAATGAGGACAATTGCCTCCTTGCCCCTGGTCTTTATCTCGGTGCCCGAGAAAACAGCCCAAACCTGACACTTCACAGAGGCAATGAGGATAATTGCCTCCATGCCCCTGGTCTTTACCTCGGTGCCCCAGAAAACAGCCCAAACCTGACACTTCACAGAGGCAATGAGGACAATTGCCTCCATGCCCCTGGTCTTTACCTCGGTGCCCCAGAAAACAGCCCAGACCTGACACTTCACAGAGGCAATGAGGACAATTGCCTCCATGCCCCTGTCTTTATCTCGGTGCCCCAGAAAACAGCCCAGACCTGACACTTCACAGAGGCAATGAGGACAATTGCCTCCTTGCCCCTGTCTTTATCTCGGTGCCCCGGAAAACAGCCCAAGCCTGATACTTCACAGAGGCAATGAGGACAATTGCCTCCATGCCCCTGTCTTTATCTCGGTGCCCCAGAAAACAGCCCAGACCTGACACTTCACAGAGGCAATGAGGACAATTGCCTCCATGCCCCTGTCTTTATCTCGGTGCCCCAGAAAACAGCCCAGACATGACACTTCACAGAGGCAATGAGGACAATTGCCTCTATGCCCCTGGTCTTTACCTCGGTGCCCCAGAAAACAGCCCAGACCTGACACTTCACAGAGGCAATGAGGACAATTGCCTCCTTGCCCCTGGTCTTTATCTCGGTGCCCGAGAAAACAGCCCAAACCTGACACTTCACAGAGGCAATGAGGATAATTGCCTCCATGCCCCTGGTCTTTACCTCGGTGCCCCAGAAAACAGCCCAAACCTGACACTTCACAGAGGCAATGAGGACAATTGCCTCCATGCCCCTGGTCTTTACCTCGGTGCCCCAGAAAACAGCCCAGACCTGACACTTCACAGAGGCAATGAGGACAATTGCCTCCATGCCCCTGTCTTTATCTCGGTGCCCCAGAAAACAGCCCAGACCTGACACTTCACAGAGGCAATGAGGACAATTGCCTCCTTGCCCCTGTCTTTATCTCGGTGCCCCGGAAAACAGCCCAAGCCTGATACTTCACAGAGGCAATGAGGACAATTGCCTCCATGCCCCTGTCTTTATCTCGGTGCCCCAGAAAACAGCCCAGACCTGACACTTCACAGAGGCAATGAGGACAATTGCCTCCATGCCCCTGGTCTTTACCTCGGTGCCCCAGAAAACAGCCCAGACCTGACACTTCACAGAGGCAATGAGGACAATTGCCTCTATGCCCCTGGTCTTTACCTCAGTGCCCCAGAAAACAGCCCAAACCTGACACTTCACATAGGCAATGAGGACAATTGCCTCCATGCCCCTGGTCTTTACCTCGGTGCCCCGGAAAACAGCCCTAGTCCTGATACTTCAAGCAGGCAAATGAGGCTATTTACTTCCCAGCCCTTGGCCTTTGCCTTGGTGCCTCTTGAAATGCTCCAGTACAAATTAACATTTCCCTCATAGAGGTGGCCTTTACTAAGGAAAAAACTGCCTTGCCCTTACAAGAACGAAGCATCAGACCTGGAACCCTTAGCAAATACTGGCAGGGAACCAATACCAAGTGATATACCTTGGCTACCTGTCACACACAGAATTGATTTCAAGATTTGTCCGAGCCCATAACATTCTTCATGGACGTGCACCACATTCTCTCAAGGGAACTCTGTGCCATCAAAAAAACTACTTATAATGTCAAGGCCCAATTTCATTGGGCTGCTTCAGCAAAACAAGTAGTGCTTACAATTTGTCTGCTGAGCAAAAGTGAGCAGGATACCAGTCAGAGATGATACAGGTGACATTACATTTTAGTCGGTAACGTTATTCTGGTAAGCATAATTTTGTTGTGCTTGAGCAGCTCTACGAAATTTGGCCCAGTTCTATAGTAACAGGATCATGCTTATGGTAGAACAGGGAGTAAAAACAGTCAAATCATGGAGACCGTGCTTTAAGCTGCAAAGCTGACCCCTGTCATTTGGAATAAGCTCCCTGCCGCAATTCCTCAAATGACCTCCCGTGGACATCTTCAAAAGAAGACTCAAGTCTCACTACATTGTACCACTGGTAGTAACGTTGATCCCCCTGTCTTCTTGTGCAAGCGCCTTGAACGGTTTTCCAGAGAAGTGCGTATTATGAGCCTATGTTATTACTAATACTTTATGATTATGTGGCCTTTCGGATAATAACCATTTTTCTCTCAAGCTGGATTCTTTTGTTGTGCTCAGCAGATCTTTGTGCTCAGGCCACTTTACGAACCTAGCCAAGCAAAAACTTTCCACCACACTCATGGTTGCATTCATTGATAGACTGCAAAAAACAATGTGTAAAATAAACATACATGCGTACAGTACACCCATACATGTGTACACTCTACCTAAGATAAAAATGACTCATTCTGTGTACACAAAACAGATAAATAGATTCTGGTCCTTTTCCTTTCACCCTTTTTCCACCCGACTGATTCTGTTACACTTGTAATTGATGAGGGTTGTGTCGTCATTTTAGCCTTTGAGAAAGACTCTGCTCAGGTCGAAACGTCGGGCCGTATTAGCAATTTTTTGCATATATTATACACCACAGATCATTTTGGTTGGTAAGCAGTTTGCAACAGCTGCATGTAATTCCTCTTTTTTTGCATGTAGGGAAAATGGAGGCATAGCCCTGTCCAAAACTATTTTTAAAAAACCAGTAAAGTTTTGATATTTAAAGGCTCTGCACCTCATCCACCAGTGACCATACCAGTCCGCACTTACACGAGTATGTACATACCTTCCAGTTAAAAAACTAATGACTCAGTCCCTAATCATGCCATTCTGACACAGTCTCCATGCAAATGAGTATGCCAGAAAACACCTGGGCTGGTCAGACCATAATTAAGCGGTGGGGTGAAGTGGCTGTGAAGCAGCCACAATTAACTCCCCCTTTGCTTGTCTAAGATTACATACTCCAGTCAATGTTATGTCATACACGCACAGGCAGGGGGAATTATGGAGTGTAATAGATTATTGACAAAGTGCCTGTACTTGATGATTAGCAGTCTGACTGGCTACTTGGTGTTCAGAGAGAGACTGCCGCCATCGGCTTCTCTCAGCGTTGGCCTCTTGGGTTTCAGGTACATGTACATCTACTAGAAACCTGTTCTCACAGACCATTGTGGTTTACCACTATCGTGGTTCATCTTGAAAAAGACAAACAGTGGTTTACCACAAACCTCCTAACAAACTGAAGCGAATGATAATTATGATGCAGTTGAAGATATTGATATATCTGTTATTGTTGAGTGATCATCACACAATACAGGAAGGAAGTCAAGAGCATCTGTACAAAAGTTCTTGCATTAAAACCCTAACTCCCCAGAGTGATTTACTCGGATCCTTCCCCACTCTAACAAATTCCAACATGGGTAACTCAACACCCAAACTGTGGTACTCTGATTATGGTAGTATGCCTGAACCCATGTAAAGCATGATTTGTTTACTCGTGCAGTCCTCAGTCCAACAAAATCCAACAAAACCTGCTGTTAGAGTTTGATGGAATAGGGACAGTAAGGGTTAAAAAAAAATTAAAAATTAAAAAAAATGATACCTTTACGCTGTCCCTCAGCATCCTGAATTCATGCTACATTTGTTGAAATCACAGTTCTAGAAACAAATATAGAAGTCTTTCATGGTTGCTTAGAATCTAATCCATGCTGTATGTGTCAGTCACTAATCTCATTTTCAGATTACTGCCAGATCAGCAAACTACATGTACAACTTATCAGTTTATGGGTTAAAGGTAAATGCTCTAAAAGATTGGTATTTGCAATGTGCGTTACAGTACTGTGCAAGAGAGATTCCTGAATCCAATACTTTGTATAAAAAAAAACTAATTCTAAGACAACTGTGAAGCGCAGTGAGCTTATTCCACCCTATCACCTTAAATGTGTGAAAGGGCTAATTCTGGACTTGGGTCCAGGACTTCAGTGAGACTGTGTCTTGATTTTGGGGACTCAAATCAAGTCACATTCATGAGCAAAAGACTAGGACTCGTCGTTGTTGGGCTCAACTATATACAAAAACTCAAACTCGACACTGAAGACTCATGACTCGCGAGTAACATTTTCCCCAGAAATACCTTTACAAAATCACATTAAAAACATCATTTTAAATACTTTTCTTCAATCATCACTGCAGCACGTATTCATACAGTTCAAAAAACAAAAAACAAAAATGAATTTGACATTTGAATTTTGTCGTATATTCTAATTATTATTTTGGTTAGTAATCATAACTGTTTGAACCTCTAAAAAACACTTGTGCAGTTCTATTATTTTTCTAATGATTTAAAGAAGTGAAACATGACAAGGATTCCCACTCGGATTTAAAACAAGTGAAACGTGACTCGGAATTGTACTCGTACTCAAGACTAGAAACAAGTGAAATGTGACACAGACTCGTACTCAGAAACAAAAAAAAGTGAAACAAGACTTGACCTCGAACTTGACCTAATGCCAAGTCCGAATCAAGCAACTTTGGCTACAACTATGGCTATAGACCTTTATCATGCTGCAACCATCTTGGTCATGTTCCCTGTATCCAATAAAAGTAATATATGCTAATATTCATTGTACAAAACGGAACCAGACTATTTGCATTTCCAGCCTCGGTTTGGTTACATTGGTTTGAATGGGAGAAAATCAAGATGGCCGCACCATAAGAAAGGTCTATTGGCTGCAATGCCAACGTTGGAGAATAGGCCTTTTGGTGTTCCGGCCATAGCCACTGCCAAAGCCATTAATTCGGGCATGGCCTAATTGATTTGAGACTCCAACTTAAAGACTTGACACAAGTCACTTGAGATTGACACTCCAGAGACAGACTCCTCCCAGTTCACTTGACTACAACTCAAGTAAAAGGTTGTGCCTTAAGAGGAAAACTGGTTATTCCAATGTGCACGAATACACTATGCAAGAATTCATATTCCTGAGTGACGAACAATTGTTTTGTACAGGTCCTATTCCTAGATAAATAGTGAATGAAAACATCTCTAGACTAGAGGGTGAACTTAAAATGCAAAATTTGTGTGATTTCAGTGGTCAGCCGGGCCCCAAAATCAGCAAATTTAACTGCCCTAATTCAGTTTTCCAGTTGATCTATACATATTGACTTTTGTCGAGTTGTTTAAACTGAAAAATGCACCTTCCCCTCCAGGGCCAGCAGCCGATGAAATTAACTATGCCAGTTTATTGGCTTTGCACGTTGCACAAATAAAATCTTGTCAATCCCTGAAGGTAGTAAAGGGGTGTGCGAGTCTTGGGCCCAATAGTATTAAATACATTTTAATCTGCTAAGCAGAAAGAAAACTGCTTCCTACATTTGACAAAAATTGTCCTTAAAGCACCAACTCAACATTGGTAAGAAGAAAAACATAAATGTTCACAGATTTGCATACACCTTACATGGTACAAAGATTTGTTATGGTAGAAAACTTTCCTTGAAATATTTCTGCCTGAAGTGTTAAATAGTAAATGACATAAAATCCAAAATTAGTTTTCGTATCAGTGAGACGAAAACTCTGTCACATACTTTGTATTTAAAGCCCCAACTCAAATATGGTAAACTGAGTGTGAATGCTTCCATTCTTTGCACAAATCAAGATATTTGTAATAAAACCAACCTGTGAAAATTTCATCTCATTTCACTGTTGGAATGCATACAACAATGCTGAATGCATTTATAGTGTTTTCTCGAAAAATGAAACACAGAAATGCGCTTACTGTTCCTGAAAAGCGCATGATTACCATTCCTGCAAATAGTACTTAAAGACCACCCAAAGCGCCCTAGCTTATTATGGTTGCACAATCGAAATAAGCTCGATATGAACCTGCACAAAATCCCCGACAAAAAATTAACCAGACTTCGTTGTTTACAAACGTGACCACCGAATTGGAAGAAATGTTTTTAAATACTAGACATTGGGATTAATTTACTGATCCCCAAAACAATGAAGTATTTTCCCAACAACTATAACTTCCCTTAAAGCCACAGCTCAACATTGGTGAAATGTCCGTAAATGCTTCCATTCTTCATACAAATCAATATATGTAATATTTAACAAACCTGTAAAAATTTCAGCTCATGCCACTGTTTTATTTGCGAGAAAACGGTAAGTGAGAGGAAAATAAATTGTTGATCTCATTTCATTCATTATTCAAAAACGATAACGCTTCAGGCAGATATCATTTGAGGTAAATTTTCTACCACCACTGTCTTTATACCATGTAAGGTATGTGTAAATCGTTTATGCTTTTTGTTTTTTACCAATGTTGATCTGAGGCTTTCATACAGCCACCAGCAATATTACACTGCATTTTGGCCCTGCGAAACTCCTTTTACTACATTTGTATGTGTATGGAATCAACCATGGGTATATCCCAAAAATGTACGATTGTTTGAATAAGGAAGTTTGTTCATGGGATAAACGGGAAAAAAAAGAAAAAGAAAACAAAATGCTCGAAATGTTATAGCATTCTTTGGCAATGATATCATGTTTGCACTTTGATCCGGGCCAGGTTGCCAGCAACCCAATGCCGCTATTGTAATGGTATTTTGACAATGGATCAGAAGAAAATATTAGGGAAGACAAAGTAAACAGTGAAGTGTGAAATTTGAATTAAATACAATTGGGGGGTTGGGTGATGCTTGACCCTTGCTTGGAGGCAATGTTTGAATGTGGATAGTTACAGTTGGATACAGGACCAGAAGCTGTCTGACGCTCCTAATCACCCCACAAATCCTCCCTAAATAAGTCTGATGGTTTGGCGTGAACTTGATGAATTCTTTGGTACTGTACCCACAAAACCACACACGCTTAAAGCTTAGGTGTTTATAAGGCAACTTTGGCACGATCAAAGCGATGGACAGCGGACCTAGAAACCTAGCAAAGGCTAATCAGAAACAGAAAAGAGTAAGGTTTTACAAAGTTTTTTGAAAATCTGAACTTCTACTTCTAGGATATACTGAAGGATACAACAAAATAATTCACCACCATCCAATCAACCTGTGATTAAGTTCATTTTACTAAGTCATCCTGTTTTAGTAAAACCAATGCAAATAGTTTATGAAATGTAAGGATTTTTTTATTGGTGATATTACATGTAACTTCATAAACAGCCATCTTTGAGATTTATAAAAGATATATTTGTTTTTCAATAATTACCAATCGTTTAGTGCATTTTCAGGCAAAAGGGCGAGCAAACCAAACTTGACAAGACCCAAATCATATAATGCACCGTATGGTAAGTATAAATGGGTTTAGGATATTTCGCTGTGGTTAACTTTCTTTTCTTTAGTGATTTGTTCTGTCAGTTCACGGCAGTAAACTTTTCTCACAAATGCTTTCAACGAGCAAATATTTGGGTTCACAATTTCATGAATTTCAACAGAAAACCAGTGTCTCCCTGAATTGACATCACAGCAACAGTGCCCTCAGTTGTCCCGAAAAGCATCTGGACAAATTAAAATTTTTAAAGAAGTGCACTTTTCAAAAAAAAATTCATTCAGGGGATTAGAGGTAGCATAAAATATTTTCCCAAGAAATATTCACTTCAGGGGCCTTTAAATACTTTTTTTCCACACTTAAAAGCACACAAAAACTGTGAAACTCAAACAGTTTTACAATTTTTCTGAATTAACTAAAATTTGAAAAGTGGTTAAAACCATAGTTTTTCAAAGTCTGGCCAAAAAAAATGAGTACTTAAATTTGCTACGTACAAGCATGGAGACAATGAGGCATGGTGGGAGACACATTATACAATTTTTGATCTTATCTATAATTCAGCTCTACAATACATACTACACAGCATACACTTCAGGTTTTGAACACTGTTTTATAGCCTGTTTTTTTGTATGAAGGTCAGCCAATCATTATAACAGGGTGGGCTTATCCATTATTCGTATGACCTGTCTGAATGAAGGCGAGCAAAGTGCACCGTTAACAAACATTGCCTGCTGAGCTCAATAGAAAATATGGAAATTACCAAACAGTTATAACAAGGGTGTGTGTGTGTGTGTGAATGCACTGAAATGAGAAACCCTGGAAAATAACATTAATAATAACCAGTTTTTATATAGCGCTTTATCCACTGGCGTCTCAAAGCGCTTACCTTCTTTTTTAACCCTCCCACTCTGGTACCTTTTTCAAGTAAGTTGATGCACCATTTGAAGCCATTCACTATTGTGGTTTTGAATGGTGAGACATTACTGTGTACAGTGTTGAATCCCCAAAATTGTATTATTTCACATGTTATTATATATAATAATAACGAAAATGTCACCAGCAGTTACAGTACACGTAACATGTTTGTGTATTATACCTCAAGACAAACTTCATGTTTGCATTCAAATAACATTTCAAAACAACTTGCACAGAAATGTTTGTTGACAATATATGCCTAAAATAGAAAATGAAAAGGAACAAAAACCCTTGTCGGTGCTCCGTTTTTATACTGCCTCAATTGACAAAAGAAGAGAACACACGCGGTTCAATCCTTCTGGCAAACAGAGTAGGAAGATCGTGTCTGTGCAATTTCACAAACTAGTTGTGGTCCTGACCGTCAGCGTGGGTTTTTCTTCTTATTTTCTTTTTTTTTTTGCGAGGGATGCCTCTGTTTTTCAATCAATAGACAATCTCCAGAGCTAGTCATACTGCCTCCGGGGTGACGTCCTCACTGGGTCACCACAGCCAGCAAGTGCGGTCTCTTTAGACATGAGCACACTAGTTACACATGCGACCCGGACAGAATGTACGACAAACACTCCCACCGTATTTTTGTTCTCTACGAATAATGCCGCATAAACATCCTCAGAAAGGTCTTTTTAATATTTTGAAAAAACAATGACAGGAGAAAGGCAATCCATTAAGCATGTAGAGTATTTTTTGGGGCAAGCAGAAGGGTGTGTAGGGGGTGGTGTGGCATGCTATTAACCAGAAGGGAGAGGGGAAGGGAATCTTTAGATACCTAATGTTAAATTCTGACGAAGGCTGATATCCAAATTCATTTTTGTGTTAAAGTATTGTGCTGAGCACTTTGGACACACTTTTATTTTTATTTTTTTTAATTTACAGAAATTTACGGATTACAGAAACCTAACCTTTCGATATTTTTGTGTTGGTCGATTTCCATTTTTAAAAAGGATAGCTTTAAAATAAATTAATAATTTAATGACATTAACTCTTGTTTTGGGATTTGACATAGACAATTTTTTTTCATGGATTAACAGCACATAAAAAAGTCAAAATCACTTTTAAAAATTCTGACTTGAATCTTGTTTTGGGGTGTGACATTGGAAATTCAGTTTGAGAACAACAACAATGGTTGAAGTGTATAAATTGTGACTTTGCGCACACACGGCCACGCTAATAATAATTGATTTCCCACAAGAATTGTGTACATCAATTACACGTGTATAATGCCATTCATTCACAGATGTTGGGCAATATTAGGGATAAACATGTGGAACGTGTTTTATCAACAACTCTTGCGATAGCAGAAGGGGAAGTGATCAAGGAATGATCAAGCTAGTTCAGGGCAATCATTAAAGCAAACGTGTAATCTCTGCAAAACTCCCCCAAATGAAGAGGAAAGGTATCCGTTCTAAGAGTGAAATCACGTTTTTCTGATCACTAATCCAAGCCCCAAGAACACTCACAACAAGGGTTCCCCATGGCTTTGAAATCAGACAAGGGGAAATTAAAAGAAGAGGGAAATTAATGCTACTAATATCATCGTGGAGACACCACGCCAGTTAAGTTGAACGGTTCCTAAGTAAACTATCCCATATTGATTAAATTTAGGCTTTAATTAGTTTAACAAGCGTTGAACTGAAAGCTCTGCCGGAGGTGTACATTCAAGAGAAGATCCATTTCACCCTTTACTGAATGTTTCTGCCAGTGCAACCTTGTCATTTTATAGTTCATTTGAGATTCTATAAGCTCAGCTGGAATTAACTTGTGAATCAGAAAGTTTCTGGCTTTATATCTCTTATTGTGTAGTGTAATTGATTCCAAGAAAAAAGCAGAGTGCACTCAAATTGGATTGGATTACATTCCAGGGAAGGGTTAATCCCATTCAAATTATAAATAATATTCATATCTTATGGCATGTCTTAGCCGAGCGGTTAAGAGCACCGGACTCAAGCTCTGGTGTTTCTGATCAGCAGGGTGTGGGTTCGAACCCCCGGTCTTGACACTTGTGTCCTTGAGCAAGACACTTGACCATTATTGCTTCGTCCTTCGGATGGGACATAAAGCCGTTGGTCCTGTGTGTTGTGTAACGCACGTAAAAGAACCTACACTTATTGTAAAGAGAAGGGGTTTGCCCCAGTGTTTCTGGCATGGTCTGGCAGCAATATGCGCCCCCCCACCTTGTATCCCTTTCAAGGTGTTGTATTATGGTTGCTTCGTCTCATAAAATCTTTCCCAACAATCTCCACCAGAATTGATAATTCAGCGCCAGGAGTGTCATTTATGACAGACACGGCGCATTATAAATGTACACTTTATTATTATTATTGTCTTCTATGGTATGATTTAAACATAAAGTATGGTCATCATGTTTTTTGCATGATGATGCATTCATGTGCACATTTTTTTTTTACTTCAACCACCAATGCTTCAACCTATAGGACACCGACCTTACTAACCAGTTAAGGATGGATGATGTGTATATATAGCACATACCATTATTTTCTGTGCCAGAAAGTAATGTGCGACATTTGTAGCCCAGAACAAAGATCCCCTGGTCATTCCACCACGGAGTGTGCACAGAGCAAGCAATCACTGGTTAACACTTCGTCACCCACACAAAGACAACGAGTGGTAACTGGAAATTATGCTGAAATTGTCCCATTATGCGGGGGGGTTATTGTGCGATCCCCCAGGCCCGATACTTCACGGAGGCATTGCCTCAGTTGCCCCTGGTCATTGCCTTGGTGCCCCTTGAAATGTTTCAATAGAAATTTCTTCATAGAGGTGCCCTTTGGCAAGAAGAAAATGCCTTGGTGCCCTTGCCCTTCCAAGAATGAAGCAATCAGGCCTGATCCCCGATTCCAGACCCTTTGTCCTTTTGTTCGAAGAGGATTTCGAGACATCCAGAGGCTTCCATCATTGTACACGTATATCATTGTACTTCGGCTCAATGTAGGTAAGTCTGAGTGCAAAACTGAGTCTCCAGCCTTGGTTTTGGTCTCAGGACCAATCCTCTTTTTAGCGTTTTCACAAATTGGCGAAAGTGTTTTGTAGTTAATTATTCATTAATTTCAATACCAATGATTAAAATACTATCACTTCTGGATGGTTTTAGATGCCGGCTTTCCATGTGTAGTAAAATTTAAGAGATTGGTAAATGACTTGTCTCCCAAACCATGGTTTCAAAAGTAGTTTAACTTCAAATGAGAATTTTTCAAAACCTGGAATTGTGGCTGGGGGGGGGGGGGTAGGGGGCTCATGAATCGCCACTTCATGAAAACGGTGACACTATGTACCTGTGAAGAGAAGATGTTGAAGAAATCTCACTTTAAGATATCTGGGGAAAACCCACACAAATCGGCAGCCCAATCCACCTGCAAGGCTCTGGTGCAAAATGGGATTCAAACCTGGGTCCCCAGAGGTGTAAGGCACTAGGCAGGGAAGAAAGCCCAATTGGCAATGTTGCCTGTCAGAAAGAGCCAGCAACAGATTCAACACAAAAGAAGCCCTCACTTACATGTAGCGTACACTTACATTGTACAATTAGCACTAATGATTACCTTAGGTATGTATCAACTAAGAACTTGAGGAAAGTGAAACAATCAATTCCTGACTGAAGTTCAAATTTTATAAATAAAGTTTCCTACAAATTCCACCAACAAGATGGCCTCTACAGGCCTGTATCATATCTAAATACCACACAGGTAGCCAAACGTTGTCCTGGTCTTTGCCTTGCTGCCCCTAAAGAAATGTTCCTGGAAAAAAAGTGTCTCTTCTGATAAATGCCCAGCAACAATGAAATACTGAGGTAGGGTTTGCCAATAACTTTTGCAGTGACTAGCCAGCAGGACCAGTAACATGGAGCTTGCCTTTTCATTAGTCCACCGTCTTTTTTCACTAGATTACATATTTCATATTACACTGGAATGCTTTTCAACACTCAACTAATAGGCCAGACCACTAGAAGAGAATTTTGACTAGTCCTCTAGGTGTTTAAACAAGCTTTTGGTCGGAGGACCTCTGTTTTTAGGGTGGGGGGGGGGCATGGTGAGGGCCCTGCACGGACTTTCCCATGCAAACCAGAGTTACATTTCTTTTTGAAAGTTGTTCCCAGACTAGAAACCTTTAAAGAATCGCTGACTGACACCAAATGGGGACATGAAACTGGACACTGCAGAATGTTTGCATCACGCACTAGAATGTGCCGTAGTCATACTGTATGCCTCAAGATGATCTTTTGTCTTGGCATGCAACTGTATGTGAATATTAGCAATTGAACGAGACTGCTTTGAGCATTTGGAACCATAACAGACTATACTCTTCTCTTGGGGGAGTGGGTTTTCTCTTGGGGGGAGGAGGCTGATGATTCGATGATGGTCTTTGGAAGAATGTACTTCAATCTTTGTTATTTTCAAGTACAAATTAGAAAGAAGTATTTTCTGGTAATGAAACCAATGAATCCGAAAAGTGCCTTGCACTATAATCATGGGCCTGAAGAAATCTGTGAGGATGAAGGAGTGCCCAGTTTTTAATGTGGAAGGAATCTCCAAATTGGAAAATATTCATACTAGAATCATGTGGGGACTGACAAAAAATTAGTGCCAACAAGCTTAAAAAAATCCAAAATTATTTAACTTATCGACACACATAAAAAGAAAATAAAACATCACAATAAGGCAGTAAAGTTAAATCTACGCCCCCCAACAATCCATCTAAATTGTTTTTCTTGGTTCACGTATGTACGTAAATCATCAAAGACAGAAATGAAAAAAAATGGGGGGGCAAAAATTAAAACGGGGACATTGTATGTGAGTTACACCAGCTGGCCATCATTGAATGACTGCCAACTAGACTACAGTACTGTGTTTAATATTGAATGTATGTTCTGGCATCATCCATTCACAAGGGTTTAGTGTGAAAGGAACCACATTGATATCTCGTTATTTTGTCACAATGTGTCTCCAAGTTTTGGAGATTAATAAAGACTTTGAATATTCATGAATCGACATCAGTTGGCAACAGCCAGCTAACAGTAATTATGCGTTAATATCTACTGCGCACAAAGTACTGAATAAATTGATTGATGAAATTTTGTCCAGGGACAATTTTGATATCTTTTAAACACAAATCTACTTGCAAAGACAGTGCTCTAAAGAAATGGAAAAAGACGACAGAAAAAAAATAAATAAAAAATCCTGAACCTGAAAATGAGCAAACTAGGCCCAATGTGTGTGTCACAAGGTCTCCTTGAAATGTTGCATGGGTAGTTTTCATCCAAGAAGCGTTTTTATTTTATCAAAAACAAACTCAATTGTCCCTAAAACTAAGAACAAAGTACTATTCCTTTAAGAAGAACACAACCTACATTATATATGTACAGCAATTTCATCAGATGAGATTGAAATCTGACAGATTGTGTGGTGATGGAAACTGTTGATTGAGGCAAGGCAATGTACTGCAGAAGAATACTGGCAGGCTCTGCTATTTGACCCTTGAAAAATTTGATTTTCCTTTTAGTACACGGGCCGACATACACGTATACATATTATATTTTGGCATTGACAAGATTTTTTGTAGGCTATATATTAAGAAATTTAGTGATCAGCAGAAGGCAAACACCCAAATCGGAAATAAGATTTTAAATAGCAAAAATATCATGCCAGATCGGATGGGCTCGAAATACTCACTGAACCACAGGCCAGAGTCCACTGAACCACTGGCCAGAGTCCACTGGACCACAGGCCAGAGTCTACTGGACCACAGGCCAGAGTCCACTGAACTACTGGCCAGAGTCCACTGAACCACTGGCCAGAGTCCACTCAACCACTGGCCAGAGTCCACTGGACCACAGGCCAGAGTCAACTCTACCACTGGCCAGAGTCCATTCGACAACTGGCCTGATCCACTGGACTACTGGCCAGAGTCCACTGGACCACAGGCCAGAGTCCACCGGACCACAGGCCAGAGACCAGTAAATTACACACTGGGCTGTTTTAGAAGATTCATTAATGAATACTTGGACCAGTGAAAGTTATAAGCTACAAAGACCCATGTTCTAGTGGTTATCAATTTTCTTGGAACTCAAGTCCTGGATTGGGGAGGTTGGTTGGGAAAGATTCAGTGATTTTTTTTGTACTTACTTGAAACAGTGGATGTGCCACTCCATCTGCAGAGCTTGAACATAGTGCTCGTCTGCTATCGTTTGTGAACAGGCCTTGCATACTGGATCCACCCCTGATGAACAAAGATGCATTTGAACTAGTACAGGATTTTGGAGAAGTTTTCATACAACACTAATTCAAGAAGGTAGCAGCATTGATAACTGTCTGTAGCTCTTGATCAAGTCCCTTAGTGTTATTTAACTTTAATCCTGAGACCAGACCTTGTGTTACTGTTAGAATTTGACAAATTTTGTCTACGTTGTTTTCCTCCCACATTTATACCACTTGGGTACATTTAAAATTTGGAAGAAAAAAAAGTTCAACAAAATCTGTAAAAAAATCATGCATGGTTCATCGTAAACTCAGGGAGGATCGAAGGTTACAATATCGCAACTATCATATTGACTTAAATAATAGAGTGACTTGATCTGACATTTTTCCATTCATCATTCATGTACAGAAGTACAGAATTATACATTAGAAGTAAGCCGATAGAAATATTTAATGAATCTTTAATTTGCTTGTAATTTGTAAGAGTCTGTGAGATGCTACAAAATAAATGTGCCACCGACTGCCTACATTGTGTACATACATACTTGAAACAATGAAAATAAAACATCAAGTTGATCTTCTTCCAAGAAAATGGCATTAAAAAAACTGTGTACAGTTTGATTTTTAATAATGATATTGCATCACTGCTGTCACTGTCCAACAGTAAAAATGTTTCCATAAAAACATACATATTTAAACTCATCCATATTTTCTTGATTACCATCGATTTTATCTAAAAACAAAAATAATGTTAAGAGTCGCTGTTCACTATCACACTCTTCACGCGGTAGGCTAGGCACACACCTAAAGAAAGTATTATTGATTATATTTTTTATAATATAAACAAACACACATGGCATGGGTGCACAAACAACAGCCTCTACACACTAAACACATTCATGAAACAATCGCAGTGGTTGAGCGGCCTTTGTCAGGATTTAAATGCCTGTAAATGGCTCTTTCTATCCACTATTCAGACTTCGAAAACACGTACCGTTATCTTCTTCAGACCCCATGTTGACGACTGGACGGTCAACTCTCTCACAATGCCATCAGAATAAGACATTCGCGTTTGACTGTCGACTTATTTGTGGCAATTGTTGACATGTTCTGGTGAATAGCATGCAGTTTCCGTGTATGTTGCGTGCGTGTGTACCGCCCACTCGGACACACAATGCGTGTGTTCATACATGCAACTATATGATGTACACATACATAAAAGTTGTGTACATGTAAATGTACACCATACGGCAGATATTCAGTTACAGTATACAGCGCCCTCTTCTGGACATGACAATTTATTAGTATTTTTTTCTCAACATTAATTTGGTTTCGCATACCATGAGCTGCAAAATCTTTGGTTGATGGAAGCAATGCTCGAAAAATTACAGCGTTGATGGCGCGCCAAGCCAAGGTTTTGAACGATGTTTGTCGAGTTCTATCACTCAGAAACCCAGAAACAAAGGCAAGCGGCCTGGTTGGTGCGGAGGGGGGGGGGGGGGGGGGGCGACGGATGTAGGTAATCCGAAATGAAAGCTGTCCACGATCTCTCTTATGAAAAATAATAAGTAATAATTATTGGTACTACTGCAGTAGAGTAACCAGACGTTCTGTTTGTTTTTTGTGTGTTTTTTTTGTTTGTTTTTTAATTTATTTATTTATTTGTTTACTTTTATTTATTTATTATTTTTTGGGGGGAGGGGGATGCAAGGACTTAGTTTGGGTGGGGGAGGGGGGGCCACTTGTGTATTGATCCATTCATCTTTGTAATTTTTTCTTATCTCATTTGGGGGGAATGGGGGCATGATGGGGGGGGGGGGGCAAGATTTTATATGCAGTTAGTTTTTAAATTATAATTCAAACTCCACTGAATATAGAGAATAAAAGTCTGTAATCCTGTCAGTTCTTAAAGGTAAAATATAGGATTGTTAAAGCTGACAGTGCAGTGATGTTCTTACTTTTGTGATTCATATAAAGATGAAAAAGACAAACCTGTGAATTTTGGGCTCAATCCGTCGTCCGAGTCAGGAGAAAATAGTGAAAAAACCATGCACACTGTTCAGCATTTAAACACTTGTCCTTAATTTTGATTGTTACAACCGAAATTAAAATCGGGGTCTTCAAATTCTATTTTCTCGACTTTGACAGTATTTCAGACTGAAATATATTTCTATGGAAGGTTGGTACTGGTATGAACTTCATAATCAGAAGCATTCAGACTGACACTAGTTAAAAAATACCAATCCGGTTCACCAAATTGAGGCTTGCAGGGGAAAACAGTCTGGCACCTTTTTGGTATGATGAAAAACAGTACCCATGATTCCTACTACACACAGGGTGCTTGACAAAGATGGTGCCAGACCCCTCTTCGAAAAACATAATGACTGACTGAATACAAAACTGAAAGAGTTGTACAAAATTAATGTGTTTTAAATTTATATTATATTAATAAATACCTCGGAGAGTTTATGCACTCTGATTGGTCGAAGACTGGTCACGTGGGGGTGTGTTAACGAGAAATATAAAGACCAGCTCTGTGAACTAGCGAATAAATGGCCCCTATAAACAAGCATATTGTTGTGTAGATTCTGTATGCACTGTGCATGTTGTGCTGGGACCTATCAAATTAACTGATTTCTTCGTGTGCATTTTTATTTTTCTATTTTTGCAAGACATTTATTTATTTATTTATTTATTTATTCATTTAGGCTTTAAAAACATCAACACACAAAGTATCCAAAAAAACAAAACACAAACGGGAATAAATAAAAAAAACGAAAACCAATAGGACATACTAAAATACAAAGAACAAACAGGAGCCTAGGGATTGCCCAAAAGCGAACTAAATCACTATCCAAAAGACCAATCCCTTAAGAGATGTTGCTGCCGCGTGCATGCGCATACCGCGCGTATGCTTGAACGCGGAGTAAGGGTTAGAGCAATGTACAGACACACATGGGAACCAAAGGTTCATAAAAATTTGGTTGGATTTTATTTTTGATGCTTGCATGGTCCATCGATAATTGATACAAGTGGGGGGTTTTTGTGGGCAGCTGTCACAATCTATTGAATAAACATTAATTAAAACAAATATTTGATGCACGTGATTGCACTGCGCAGAATATAATCACAAAGTGAAATGTGGACAGAGAGCACCGAGTGAATGTATTCTGCCATCTCACACATATAGATCCTTGTCATTTGAATTTGTTTCACAATAAACACAAAATAGACACAGTTCCTTGTTCACCCCAAACTCTCAAAATTCTTTAAAAATACTTCTAAACAATGTGGATGACTCCATGAAGACACAGATGTACTATTTTTCTGTTATTACACGAGCGCCCATGACAACAAATTTATCTTCAAGCAAACTTGATGCACAGCACACAAGAAACGGGGTTAGAACAGCGCAAAATGTGAGGTGAAATAATATTCACCGTCCTACAATTATCAATAAATGACAGTCCAACATTGCAGGAGAAAATACATGGCCAAATAATGGCAAGGATCTGTTTGTGTGGTATATAACAGTTGATACAAATAAAAATTCAGTTGATACATTATAACATAATACACTTAAACTTGTTAAAAATATTATGTACGTGAGTTGTATAATTATTCATAAAAATTTACTGGCACCTGAGTCACTATTTCTTTTTAATAACAATCAATAAATAGTTCAAAATATCGTTAATCTCTGATTTTAATTTGTTTGGGTTTATTCACCATCTCCCAGGATTCCAACGTGTGAGACGAGTTTTTGTAGAGGGTATGAATGTCGCATCTTTTCCCTTCAGATTTCTACAAGATGAAAAGAACGGAAATGAGGAAAACGGCCTTTTAAGTAATTTCTGTTTCTTCACTTTCTCCATGAATGGTATCATTCTGCAAAACAGCTGAAAATGTAAAGGAGCTATGATTCGTTTGGGCTCCCAGATGTTCCCGTGGTACTGCCACTGGAAGTACTTGGCGTACAAGTCGGGTTCGTTGTTGAGAAGAATCAGGTAATCGGCGAGGGCTTTGATGGAGGGGAAGTCACCGACATAGATGTAGGACCCCGGCGGTGCCTCTCGTCTGTAGCACTCTCTCTGTGCACCATGGACCACAGGAACAACATTGTTCATCAACGCTGTCTCCCAGAGTTTCTCTGTTGTGTAATCCTCGCATTCAGCACTCTCTAAAGCCAAGTAGAACTTGTATGCTTTAAGACGGTCCCTGCACTTCTCGGATAGTCTTGGCATGCATTCCAGGGTTCCGCAAGCGCCGTACACATCAACCGGAATGTGTTTTTGAAGTTCCTTGACAAAAGCACTTCTGGGCCAAAATGTTTCCCAGCAATTTCGCGCCATCCACGACACGAGCTTCGTCTTTCCCTGTGACCAGAAGTCCATCGAAACGTTCTTCCGCATCATCGGTTCACCAGGAACCATGTGGTAACCATACTTCATTACGATTTCCGAGTGGTCGTAGTAGGACCACACCCCATGCAAAGGCAAGATACCAACGGCAGGGGTCTTCCACCGCATCCTGATTAAAGGCTCTCTCCCGTAGAAAATCCATGCTTGAACCGGATCAATTATCATGGTGTCCAACATCTCCAGGTTTTTCCCCAAGGTTTTTTCATCCATGTTGAATATTGTTGCATCTTGGTCGATAAAATCTTTTGCTTGGCTGCCCAAAACTATTCTCAAATTTGCTTTATAATCAGAGCACATCCCATTGTACTGCCACTGTCCGCTGGACCTATCTTTCTCAAGAAATCTAAGATCCTGTGCCATGGACCAGCTCTTGCCAAATATCAGAACACTATATTGTTTTACTTTTGCCTTGGTAAGACTGTCTTCCCTTTGATTGGTAACACTTTGGGCAAGTCTCCTAGATGCATTAACCTCAATCGTCATCATGATGTTGCCGTCTTTCTGTTTGGGGGACACTGTGAGATGTGACACTGAGCCAAACATGACAAAATAAATGGTGATGCAGGCTGTTAAGGCGACCAAGGATAAAACCTGGAAAGTGAAGGAGAGAAAAAATATTCTTAAATTCACTGTCTGCACTGAAATGTCACACAAAAAGAGGAGAAGTTCAGGGTTAACCCTAACTCCATGAACTTACATTGGGGTAACCTTCCTCAATGCGCGGTCCTTTTTCGAGGTTCTTACCAGTAGTGCGCACGCTCAGAACTACACACGCAGTACTGAGCATGTGTGTGCACGCTCAGAACTGTCAAAGAGGACTGTTCTGTCTGTTGCCACCAGCATCTCAAGTCGCCCATTGGTGCGAATGTAGGATCCTTATACTGCCTCAATCCTCCAAAATCAACCGGTTGGTGAGAATGTTTACAACTATCAAGCACACTGAAGTGCAAAACCAATCCTTCAAGTGGTATGTGCCTCAATCTTCCACAACCAACCGGTGTGTATGTAGGATCCCTCCTGACTCAAAATCAACCAATTATTATGTGCGGATGTGGGACCCCTACTGCCTTAATCCTTTAAAATCCACTGGTTATTATATGTGAATGTGGGACCCCTACTGCCTTAATCCTCCAAAATCAACTGAAGCTTTATGCAATTTCTTCAGTCACAGAACAAGCAAATATGTCAATCCTAGGATAAGAAACAAGAAAATGTTCAACAATGGTATTTTCCCAGTATAAATGAGGCATTTCCTATCCTAGAATTAAACTATCCTAGATTTAACCCTGCACGCTCCCGTGGCGCAGCAGCTTACTGCGCAAAAAGATGTGTTCACTTTCTTGCTTGGTAATAACCTTGTTTTCCTAAAATATCCTTAATGTAGTCACTTGGTTTTTTCCAAGGTAGTTGAGGCATTTCCTTAACTGTCATAGGAAAAAAACAGGTGTAGTCACTGTGTTTTTTCCTATGATAGTTGAGGCATTTCCTTAACTATCCTAGGATAAAAAACAGGTATGTTCATCATGTTTTTTATCCTAGGACCGTTGAGTCATTTCCTTAACTATCCTAGGATTTAAAACAGGTGAATTGACCTTGTTTTTTTCTTATGATAGTTTAGGCATTTCCTCAACTATCCAAGGGTTAAAGACAGTAAAGTGACTGGTTTTTCTCCTAGCTAAGTTGAGGCATTTTTCTTAACTATCCTATAATTAAATAAACAGGTTGGCCGACTCTTTTTCCAACCTAGGATAGTTGAGGCACTTCCTCAACGTCCAGTGGTTTTTCCCCTCAATATAGTTCATGGTATAATACAGACAGAGGTGGAGTAAATGGGGCAGTGCTTCCACTCCTAAGGAAATTTTAATATATATCCTACGTAAATTTCTAAGGAAGTAAAAAAAAAAAGTGAAATATTAAGGAAACTCCAAAATCTTAAGGACACTTTAAGGAAATCACTTATAACTGCCATCATTCAAGTTTCCAAGAAACTTTCATTCTGCTTTATGCAAAATTTATAAACACATTACTTCCGCAAAGCATGTACCTTTAAATGTGCACAGATGTGTCTCATTAATACAGGCATCACCATGGTTGCTTAATGTCTGTTGCTCAATCACTTCCTGCAATGGAAAACAACAAGAAAACGACAACCTGCTTACAAGTTTTCAGGGCTCAAATTTAGAGGAAAAATCTGCACGATCAAGATGTTGAATTTCAAAATTCGGTATCATCATTTTGTCAAAAAGGTTTTTGTTACCCCGCAAAATCCAATGGCAATACATATCCATAAGTTACATAGAGGCAGAAGCGGACCTCATTTGCCTCTGACGGTTAACTCTAGACCCAGTAACTGGGGCGCTGTACTCCTTTTTTGAGATTTTGACATTGTCTGTAGTACGACAGATAATGTCAAAATCTCAAAAAGGAGTACAGCGCCCCAGTTACTGGGTCTAGGTTAACTCCACTGGACCCCTCCCCGGCCCATCCATCCAGAGACCAACCATTCCTTGACAGACTGACAGACGAAATAGAGAAGCCCAGTCCACAACAACTGTGGAAACCACAGCTCCAGCTACACCCACACCCTTCCTTGCATCATGTGCATGGAGGAAGAAGTATGATTTTGGTGTCCCAGTAAAAGTACAAGGTCTTAGGTCTACCGTTCTGAAGAAAAACAACACAATTAAAGAAGTATCGATAACTATTTCTACTTACAAAACACATATCCTCCGGTTTAAAGAAGTTACGTAGGGACAACGTGAATACATCTTGCCGTTTGAAAGCATCGGTGGCTCTCTGATGCAGCTCTACGCTCTATGTCTTAGTCTAACTCTAAGGCAAGCTTAGTCTGATCTGACTGAAAAAAGCCCACGTTACGTTTTTGTTTTTTCAAACTGGAGCCAAAGCCATTATAGATTTTATACTATGTGAAAAAACCACAGCTGGGAATGTGGTTTGGCTAACCCAGGGCAAAAACAATATAACACATTAACAAATAAACGAAGCAGGTGTATCATCGATTCATCCACCGAGCTTGCAGATTTCATTTATTATACGATTGAGGGCGGTATCACCTTTAAACGGGCGATTTCAGCCTAGATCCTGGACTCCAACTGATCACACCGCGTTAAAAAGTATTGCAAACTTTCTACGAAAAATACATCCCATCCCCCCCAACACCCATTCCACACCTGCATTAGAGCGAACGAACAGGGTGGGCGTTGGCCAATCCATCGAAGCATAGACTCTAGTCTGGAGAAAGGAAGGGTCTGTTGAGCGCAAACTAGCTCGAGCTCACGATAAGTTGAAGTTCAAACTTGATCTGTCACTGTCAAAGAGAAAAGGTGAGAGAGAATGGGATTTATATCCACGTACGTGACTTGGTTGAAGTTTGAACATGATGACGAAAGCATGGACTCTCTGGTCTGGAGGGAATGAATTGTTGTTGTTATTGTTAATGTTATTTACATGTATGTTGGAAGGATTTTTGTTTTTTAATAAGTTACTGATAATAAATAGACCGATTGCGCGACCAATGTTACAAGTCATTAAGTGACCCAGCGTAGTGGGTATTATTATAACACCTCTTCCTTTGATTTTATCTGTTGATTGGCCAAACGTGCGTCATGTGGTGTTGTGTACTTTTACTATCACACTGCACACCGACCAAAAGAACTATTAAATGGTAGGCCTACTATCCAACGACAACCTCGAACCCGGTGAAACGATCAAATAATACGTACATTTGAAATACAATATGAGAACGAAAGCAGTGTGGTACCCCCTCTTTCTTTTTGTCAAGATTTCCTGTCAGATTGTATACAGTTGTTTGAAGACTGATATATGCACAGTTGTTTAACGAACATTACCACAAAATGGATGAAATTGAGGTGTTATAAAACAAATATTGACTGCTTTATCTGGTGGCGTAGTAAAACTAGTCACTCTCGGTGATCCCCGGAGCCGCCTATCTTAGATAGGCTGCTCCGGGGATCACCTCGAGTGACTAGTTTTACTACGCCACTCGAAGCAGTCAATATTTGTATACTACGTCATCTGAGCTGATGGATGTCAAACTACCTACGTGCAATAAATACATGCTGTGACTGACATTCAGCGTCACACCAAAAGTCGGCTTTTGGTAATATTAATATTAACACAGTTACAAAGCCCTTTTATTAGAGTTGTATGTTGTGACATTGATTTTAATCACATAATTACTGTTTCACAGACTACCAAGTACCAGTACCAGCACTCAGCAGTATTCTACTAGCTACAACGGTTTATTTTGAGTTAAATGCACTACCGGCGTCGGACAACTATGTAGCCACCCACCTGCTATTTTGTTTGTAATTGCTAATTTAGGCCCAAATCACTGTAAAAAAGGGTAAAGAATGTTGGAAAAGTGAGTATTTATACCTAGCCTTGCGAAATTTCAAATTGGCAAAGGAATCACACAGTTTTGGAAATCCATTTCTTTGTATTATTCAGCTTAAAAACTGTGAAATTCTCGTGTTGAAAAGTGTGTGCTCATGCTCTTCTGGCCCAATCATTCCGTAGTGCAACTACACTACCACGTACCAGTGATTATGGCTTGTAATTTCATGCTGGTTATTACAGGTAGGTGATCAGAGCGAAAAATTTAATATTAAGTTTGTCATTTTTTATAGATCTGTTGCAGAGAGACACAGAATTAAAAATGCCGCGAGTGTTGATAACCGGAGCATCTGGACTGCTTGGTCGAGCATTAGTGAAGGAATTCACGAAAGCATCTTGGGAGGTTGTTGGTCTAGCATACAGTAGGGCTGGAGGTGTGTTGAAAAAAGTCAACCTCACCGACAGTGTGGCTGTCCGGAACGTCCTCACAGAGTACAAGGTAGGCTTGTATCCAGTAAACCATCTCAGAGGTAAAATATTGGTAAAGTTGCAGTGTTCTTACTTTGTGTGATTCACTAATACATGAGCAATTCAAACCTGTGAAAATATGGGCTCAATCTGTTGTCAGAGTCAGGAGGAAATAGTGAAAAAAACGTGTACACTTTTTCAGCATGTAAACACATTGTCCTTAATTTTGATTGTTACAACCAAAATTAAAATCGGGGTCTTTAAATTGTAATTTCTCGACTTCAACAGTGTTTCAGACAAAAATATTTCTATGGAAGATTGGTACTGGTATGAACTTCATAATCAGTAAGCTTTCAGACTGATACTAATAAAAACAATTTTTGGAGGAATACCAATCCTGTGTTCTACCTTTAACACAAGGAGCCATTCAGAAAAACTTTGATTTTTTTTTATTTTATTTATTTATTGATTTATTTTTCTAAATGCTTTGAACCACCCAGTAATTGGTACTGGTATGAACTTCATAATCAGTAAGCTTTCAGACTGATACTAATAAAAACAATTTTTGGAGGAATACCAATCCTGTGTTCTACCTTTAACACAAGGAGCCATTCAGAAAAACTTTGATTTTTTTTTATTTTATTTATTTATTGATTTATTTTTCTAAATGCTTTGAACCACCCAGTAATCCCCAATTTATGATTTGTAAATATTGACAACTATTTGGTGCACAGAGAAGAACACAATACTTAAAGCCTCAATTGAAGCAGATGTTTTACATCCAAATGTTTTCCCAGCTCAAGAGTTTCCAATAGACCTTCATCATGCTGCCACCATCTTGGTCATGTTCCCTGTATCCAATAACATTAATAGATGCTAATATTCATTGTACAAAAAGGAACCAGACTAATTGCCCCTTCCAGCCTCGGTTTGGTTACATTGGTTTGAATGGGAGAAAATCAAGATGGCCGCGCCATGGTAAAGGTCTATTGCTTTTTCCTGGATTCCAGCATGCAACTTTGTAGTTGAAACAGAAAAGGAAATTCATCTACCCATTGGACGCGATTACGATTTTATCTTCTACACTCTCCTTTCCTTTTACCCAGACACTGAGGTTTGACATTTAACATCATGCTGAATACGAACCTGTCCTACTTTTAGTGTAATAGTTTCAAAGCTGATCACATGTAGCCCCAGCCCACCATGCTTGTACTCTGTAGACATCGTTGATCATGGTCCTCCAATGCACATTCACCTAGTAGGCAAGAAGTTGTCGGACTTGTAACAGTGCTACCATACTCAGATCCAACAATGTGTTTCATAATGTTGTTTAGCCTTCCAAGTTACTGGAAAAACAATTGTAAGGATCATTGTTTCGCATTTCATTGAACATGAGATCTGGCGCGTCGTGGCCGAGCTGTCTCATCGGACTCAAGTTTTGAAGGCTGAATCATCGGAGTGTGGGTTTGATTCCCGGTCATGACACTTATGTCCTTGCTTGAGCAAGGCACTCAACCATACTTGCTTCTCTTCACCCAGGTGTATAAATGGGAGCCTGAGAGGGCTGAGACAGTATTGTGTTGGATTAACCCTTCAGTGTTAAATTAATCAGCTTGGGGTTGTATGCTCCCCAGGGAGTTGAGAAAGTTTGAGGAATGGTCTAAGTATGCCTGATGAACAGGGGTAATAATGTGGTAAAACACCTTGATCTAGCTACCAGGATATGTGTGCTACATATAACAACCAAGTATTAAACAATTTGTTGGCAAGAATGATTTACTAACATTGGCCATACTGTACATGCTCATTAACAGCCAGCTGTAGTTGTCCATTCAGCGGCTGAAAGAAGTCCAGATGTAGTGGAGAAACAAGAAGGCCAGGCGAGGAAGCTTAATGTGGATGCATCATCACTCATTGCCTCCATCTGTGGTAAGATTAATTTTTTGTTGTTTTAAGTACTATTGTCATTTCTACCCTTTACGCTGATGTGCGGTAAGCACTTGATACTTGGTGGTTCCCGAGCCCTGCAAGAAAAATATCAAGCTTGACCCCAGTGGGATTTGAGCTGAAGACCCCCTCAGGAGTTGATGTCTTAACCACCGGACCACTGAGCAGGCTCAGTGATGAGAGGTGTTAGAGTCGGTGTTAAGAGTCCAAATTCAAAAGAATACCAGGCCTGGAGTTTCATCATTAGAGGGCAAGGCCATTTTCATTTTGAAAAGGGGAACTTCCATCGGCAAATCTTAAAAGTCTACGGGAAATTTTTTGAAAGGGGCGCCAAGGCTCGGCCTTAAATTTTTTAGAAATGAGCTTTAAATAAGGGAATAAAGGTGTGATGAAGAGGTTTTTAACTTTTGTTTAAAACCGATGAGGGGCCTGGTGGCCGATAATTGCCCGAGCCAAAGGCGAGGGCAATTATCGGCCACCAGGCCCCTCAGAAGTTTTAAACAATAGTTAAAAACCGATTCAGCACACCTTTATTCCCATTCATAAATGCCTTTCTGTCAAAAACATGCAAAAACCTTCAAAAATTGGGAACAAATCTGACAGTTTCTCAGCTCGACTCTGCGTTAAATTTCTATCCATATTTACGGGCCAATTCCTTGAACGGAATGTCGATCTTCATGTCTCTGCAGCTGTTATAGGCACTTGATGCCCTCCTGGCCAATCAGAAACCCAACAGCTGGAAACACGTATACTTCTTTATTCTGATACAGGGGCTATATTTTTCGTTTCGCAAGCTAGCCGGTTTTAAACACTTTTTACCGTGTTTATATCGCCCGTTTAAACATGGCCACGTGATGCCCTCTCGGCCAATCAGAATGGATAACCTGTCTCAGGTATTTATGAATGTTGGTTAGATGCATGTGTTCAGTCTCTATTCAGATGAATAGTGTTTGGTGCATACAAATTGTGTTACTCTCAACATGACATTCAAGACTTGGTGTGTGTTACATTTAGGTATTGAACACTGGGTCCAAATACGAGGTCGAAAAACCTTGCTTCAACCCCGCATTACTTTAAATGCAGTTTGTGCACATGTTATTTCTGCTGCGTGAAGTGTGGTGAGATTGGCGTGTTTGCATAAAGAGCAGACATTTTCATCGGGGGGGGGGGGGGGGCAGACAACCCTAACCCACCAGTACTTGTGGGTTCCTGACAACAACAGAACAATGGACCCCACGAGGAATAACAATGGGAACAATGGACCCCGCAAGGAAGATCTTTAGAAGAGGGACAATAAGTCCAACAATGCAGGACCCCACAAGTCTGGGTTTGTAAGGATGTGTGTTTTGTTTTTTTGATTTTTTTGTTCGGGGGTCTGTTTTATGTATCATTTGTACATTAAGGGGGCAGGAGTTCTGCGCGGGTGGGGAGGGGGGGGGGGGGCTTCTGGTTACGCCACTGGTGGACATGGCAAAGGAAACCACTTAATACCATGAATTCATGTACAGCATGCATGCTGTAGAAAACTTGCATGAGTACAAAGACTTCAGCATGGGCAAGACCTATATTAACACACTTGATGGTTTTTTCTTAATGGTTTGTAAACTTTCATTCTCTTTTGCAACTTTTAGATGAAATTGGAGCCTATATGATATATCTGAGTACTGATTATGTGTTTGATGGGAAGAATCCACCGTATAAGCCAGGAGACAAACCTAATCCCCTCAACAAGTATGGTCGATCCAAACTGGATGGAGAAATTGCCGTACAGAAACATGGTAAGCACTAGAGCAAACTATCATCCTTGTATTGACCAGCGTTCTCCCTTAACAGTGGTCTGCTGGCCAATTACTAGCTAAAACACATGAGAACCAGTCCAAATTCTCTCCAAGTGGTCCGGCTGGCTAGTTCAGTGTTGCTGAGCACCCCTAATTAATTATACAAATATAATGTGGTTTGAGGCTGGACAGTCGATATTAACTCCCCTTGGTAGTGGAAGTTGACAAACTAGTTTCCGAGGCGAAGAGTTGACAGACTACAGACTAGCTTCCGAGGCGAAGTTCCGGGAACTCGTTTGTCAACTTCCAATACTGAGGGGAGCTAATAGCAACTGTCGGCCCGAATTAAACCATGTTATATTTGGGGGTTTTTATAGACTAATCCTAGCAGCTCGTTCATGGGCGTTTACACCACCGCAGCTATGGCTGCCGCACACGCGCGTCGACGCACACGCACTGTGATTCCTCCGTGCTGATCGATACATATGTGTGCTGACGCGCTATTGTCGTGTCCGCCCTTGCAACATCAATGCTGCGGTGGTGCAAGACACTTTAAACGACTGCAGCTCAGATTGGTGTATACCTCATAACCTCTCCAGTCCGGCATCATTGAGCTCGAGAGAAAGCAGATTGACATTTATGTCTAACACCATACTTTCATGTGTATGTAGCCAGGGCGATGTTTGTACATGTGCACTACCCCCGTGCAACCGTTCCACGAGTGCTTTGTAAAACGCTTGAGTAGTAGACTGTTACACATGCGACTGTCTGCTACGCATGCTTATTTACCATGTACGTGAATACTGGCAGGCGCGCTTGGTAAGCAAGCAAAAATAGCATCTGACACATCGTGCCAATGGACCAGTGAGAATTCGGCTCTCAATCATGAATATGTATGAGGTAGAGTAATAAGAAATATGGACCAGTGAAAAAATCTGGCAGACTAGTGAAATGACAAGCTTAACTGGTCCTGCTGGCCAGTCACTGAATATGTATGAGCAGCATGAATATGTATGAGGTAGAGTAATATGAAATATGGACCGGTGAAAAAAGCTGGCAGACTAGTGAAATGACAAGCTAACTGGTCCTGCGGCCAGTCACTGAATATGTATGAGCAGCATGAATATGTATGAGGTAGAGTAAAATGAAATATGGACCGGTGAAAAAAGCTGGCAGACTAGTGAAATGACAAGCTAACTGGTCCTGCTGGCCAGTCACTGAATATGTATGAGCAGCATGAATATGTATGAGGTAGAGTAATATGAAATATGGACCGGTGAAAAAATCTGGCAGACTAGTGAAATGACAAGCTAACTGGTCCTGCTGGCCAGTCACTGAAAAAGTTGAGGGCAAACCCGGGTGACCCCTTGCTCTGACGTCACTAGAAGGTCTTGGTGATGGGGATGAGCGCAAATGAACTGTGGCATGGCAAGAATTTTCGCTTCGTCAAAAAATGCAGATCCGCTGGTCTTGCAGCATGCAGTTATAAACTCGATCTCAAACTCCAGACAAAGATCTTTTTGGGTTACAGGGTTGTTGTTCTATAGAGAGTTCCAGATAGACGCCATCTCTACGGGCAACTTGGGTTGGGTTTTCGGCCGCGTCAAGCCATCAAATTTGTCTCTGCAGCCAAGTGGTTCACCACCCAATCATGCAAGGAAATTGATAGAACTCCTGCATGCCGTGCGCTGAGTATTTCAAGCATAACGTAATGACAATCATTGCCCGTAAAGATTTGACACACTGCGTGACGTCAAGTTGGAACCATCGACTGGTACTTGTCGCCCCAGAAATAAATGCATTGTGTGCTTCTTAATACACAGAATGTTCAGCAGTACTGCGTGTGCCAGTGTTATACGGCGATGTTGAATATTTAGAAGAGAGTGCCATAACCGTGTTGTTCAAAGTACTCTTGAATACAAGTCAACCAGCAGCTGTTTGTGACTATCAGCTACGTTACCCTAGCCATGTCCAAGATGTCGCTGTAGTGTGTCGGCAAATGGCGGATCTATATTTGAAGGTAACTTGACAAAATGTACCTTGTAGATTTATTCCTTTGTATTTTTTTTCTACACGAGCCCAAATGCTGTAGTGCCCTTTTTTATTTTTAACATCTGGTAATGAAACCAAGGATGCCCTCAGAAGCGAACGTTTAAATCACTGTACTCGGAAGCCTGAGGAAACCTGTAAACAAGCATGCTCGATATGTGAACCAAAAACGCTGATGTAAATCCCTACTCTTCATCGACGAGTGTTCCGAGTTCTTTTATGCGCACTACCTATCCTAGTATATGGGACCTAAGGCTTTACATCCCATCCTTAGGACAAAGCAATTAGTGTCTTGCTTAAGGATGCAAGCATCATGACCAGCCAGGCCGGGATTCGAACCCACATTTTGTGAATGACAGAACTTGAGTACGGTGCAGAAGACGGCTCGGCCACGGCGCTCCACATTTATGTGCTAAATGTGTGATTGCCCAGAACATGCAAGGAACAAGGGTTTCTGTCAGTCATCATATGAATACGAGGTTTGTTTACTTTAATCAGTCTGTGTTGTCACTTGCCGTCACTGTCAATGTCTTGTTCTACTTTTCCAGAGGCCGTCTGCCGTGAAGGGCATCTTCCACTGGTGTAATGATGAACAGATGACCAAATATTCCATGACGACTGTGATGGCTGACATTTTCCAAATCAAGTGTGATCACATAAAAGCCAATCCCACGCCATCAGGAACACCGAGACCACACAACTGTCAAATGGATACTACTGCTCTGACTAACCTGGGAATTGGCCACAAGACTAAATTCAGGGAAGGGATTCAATCAAGCCTTCAACCATACTTTGAAAAAAAATAGAGGTGTTTCCATAGTCTCAACTCACTAAACGTTGTGAGAGACTGAAGAGCTAGTTCGATCAAGGACCAATGGTTAGAACTAGTGGTTGGTTAGTGACATACGAAGTGCATGCGCACTGAAGTTGAAGTGCGAATGACTCTAGTCATGTCACGTCAACATGACCATGAGAAAACGGTGAAATCAAGGTTATCACTCATTACTGATAACTGGACCCCTCTGCACTGTGCTTATGAAGCCACTGTTGGTAACCAGCAATGTGACCAACCTCGATAGGCTGGTCATGAATAGTCGACTAGACTACTAGTCCAACCATCGTCAACTAATAGTCAAACTATGGTTAACTATGGTCCTTGATCGAAGTTGCTCTAATTTAAAGTTTGTGGATATTTGGTGGCAGCCGACATTTATTGTGTAAATTATTCAGTGAAGTCGGCTGTGTTATGGGGAGTCTAGAAGGCAAAGGTGACTTACTATTTTAAAATGGATTTTAAAAATATATTTTTCTTGCCTTTATTAAGAAATTTTCATTATGTTGTTTCTAACCAGTTCAATCAAATGAATGTGTGGAACTGATGTTGAATTTCACTTGCAAAAGCATCTATATCAGGAACCCACAAATTCAAAATGAGGTAGTTATTTTTATTGGGACCTTGTCAAAATGAGTCCAGTACAACCAGGGGAAAAGAGTCCAGGACAAGTTTTGTCACCCACTGTTGATTGACCTCATTTGCAATTGCGTTATTGGAGGAACCATGGGAGAAGTTGACAGTGTCTGGCTTCCTCCAGAGATCAATTGTTTACAAACCGCAGAGACTTAGATCACTATCTACTGGGAAAACAGGGCAGGGCTGATTTGCGGTTTCAAGGTCAGGTGTAGCTACACCACACACCACCAATGACCTCCAAACCTTCCAGCTCACTCCAAACCACATGTTTGTTATACCACAATTAATCAAAACACAGTGCTGTGGTGGCATTGGAGGACTGCATTCCATTCACGGTGTAAAACAATGACTACCATAGAAAAAGAATCCGATGGAGATCCAACAAAAAATCCACGGCGGAGGAATGTTTTCCAATTATCTGTCCTGGAATAATTTTGACAAGACCCTTTCTGCCCTGTTTTGGCGAAAGGGTGTATCTAAAAAAAAGTGCAAGTTGAGAAAACTGATTCTAAACTTTTAAACTCTCGTAACTTTTCTATCATTGTTCAAATAGTGCCAAAAGACACATGATAAATCCCTTGTTTCATGTTGTTAATCTTGAGATTTGATGTATTTTATTTTTTCAGTAATTATCATTTAAAAAAAGTTACGTCTTTCTGCCAGATTAATTCTTCTGATGTTTTTGCTTGGTAAAATGGCTTAAGTTGAGTTAGTGTACCGCCTTCAAAAAAATTTTCCTTAGCAAAAGGCTGTATCTTAAGTTACAGTCTGCTGGGTTTTTCAGCAAAAGGGTGTATCATTATGTGCATATTATTTATGGTTGTATTTGTCTGGCAGAAGGGTGTATCTCAAAATACTTTGTTGGCAGTATGGGTAACCTAGACATTCAAAACACACCAAATATTTGATGAATGGATTTGTTTCAAGAGGACAAGGTTTAATAATAGATACATCTCAACAGTGACGTGCTTTAACATTGATTTAACATGTTTTAATACATCAGTGTGTCTTTTCTGGCAAAAAGGTGAATCTTGTAGTTACACCATTTTTGCAAATTAACATGAGGGAATCGGACCAAGTTACTTCCTGGCAAATGAATGCAAAATGGTAGTTAGCTTCTCTGAACGTGTTTTCTATTTAGACAATTTTTTTGGCAAAACGGTCTATCCGGACATACACTATTTTGGTAAATCAATTTAAAAAAAGACCAGCGCAATTTTTTGGGCAAACATGTTAATAATAGATACACTTATTAACTTAAATTTATAGAGGGTGTATCTAGAACATACGCCATTGTGCCAGACAAACTATACCATTACTTGGAAAAAATGCCAAAGATAGCACATGCTATCTTCTAAACGATAACTCGCTTCGAATTGAAACTTGAATAATTGGAAAGAGCGCCCTCAAATTTGCTTAAAAGCAAAAAATCTCAAAAAAGTTCTCTAAGTATGAGATACACCCTTTTGCCAACAGACGGCCGCTTTATGGAAGATACTTATTAAGTTAAATTGCTTTGCATTGAATTATATGTTCCTGTTGTGGTTTTACCATATACTCGTATAATTTTGCAGCTAGCTGCATCAGCTAGGTACATGCAATGGTACTTGTAACAAGTGTGACTTCTTCGTGGTGATGGGGCATAGACATGGCTGGAATAAAACTAGCATTGTAAAAACAAAAGTTTGGTAAAAATGCTGTACCTAAGATTTTATTGCACTTTTTGACAAATTTTTTGAGTTTGGTTTTATGATTTAAAATGAAGCAGGCATTCTCACTGATTGCATTTCCTATGACTTGACCGATTGCATCTGTCATAACTTTTTAAAATATTATCACCCAATTTTCATATAAGAGACCTGAAATCAGTATTTGTACTGCAAGTGTCATTTAATTGCCAAATGATGAAACAAATACACCATTAATAAAAAAACAAATGAAGTAGGCATACTCACTGAAGCCATTTTATTTTATTTGCCACAAATTATCAATAATTCCAAAATTATAGCTAAAATCCTTGGTTAAGTTAAAGACGCCCGTTCGTCACCATTACCCGACGGCCATTTCTGTGACCCAAAACGATCATGTACCCGTACCTAGTTTACATACAACGCGTGCGCCGGTCAGAGGTGATCTTTCATGGCATGAATTCATTTGTCCGGCGTTGATGAGCGGGCATCTTTAAATAAAAAGGCATCAGTAGTCTCTAATGCATCATTTAAGAGTATAAAGCCCTATGTTAATAATTGAGTCAAATTGGATAAAAATGCTGGACTAACCCCTTATTTTTATTTTTCAATTTTTGACCTATCTTTTAAGTTAAATGTTTGCTTTTAAGCATTTTGTTTAATCTTGTCATACAAAAAGATGTGTCAGCACACCGACGGTTCCTAAAAGTACCACCCGCAAACAAAATGCCAATTTGAGCCTAGAATCAACAGCTTTACTTAAAAAGACATGTTCTCTTTCAAGATGAATTTATTTTTACATCACCAAGGTTCAACATTGTATGTAGAGACGGAGAAAACAATTGCCTAAGACCGCTACAGAAAGTATAATCTACAACGTGTGAAACTTTAGGCTGCGAGTAAAAATATCGAAGCACGGATGAGCCTGGCACAGACAAGATGTGTGTTTTACATTGAAAGCTATGAAAATAATTGGTGTAGGGCTATTTGGGTGAAGGTTGAGTTTGGGGTGTAGAAGTTAGTTTTGTTGTTTGGGTACTACCTTTAAGGTTAGTTTATGGAACTGCGCTTATGTCACCTGTGCATAATGATTTCATAATAACTTTTCTTAAAGATTTTGAAAGTTTTTTTCTGTGCGCTATTTAAGAGGGAAGAGACATACTTTTGAGTGATAAAGTAAATAAAAAATGAGGCGTCTTATGTTATCGATTCCGAATGACTTACTTTTCATACTAAAACGTTATTGTACAAAATGGACAGTAGTAGGAGAAAGTAAATTAATATACACATATGGACTGGCAATGAGGGAAATAGTGCACGTCTAATCACCCCGAGGGCCTGTGAGTGACCAGGAGAGGGTCCTATTTCCCGAGACCGAAGGCCGAGGGAAATGGGACCCTCTCCTGGTCACTCACAGGCCCGAGGGGTGCATAGACGTGCACTATTGCCCGAATAATGCCGGTCCATGTGTTTTATAACACACCTCAATCCAAAATGTCGGTTAGAAGAGTAAATCGCGGTTTCTTGGCCGAAGATTCTTCTCCATCCGCAGACGCCCTCGTTTTCTTGAGGGCGCTCTTTACCAGTCAATAGTTTTGGGGTTTTTGAAACTATTTCCCGCTTTGTGAACTATTTCCCCCAAATGAAGCGCGTGCAGTGCGTATGGTGCAGATTTCATGCACTAGGGTATATTAGTTCACCCCACGCGACCGTGTTTCAGCCAATCAGGATAAAGAACCAGGGAGAGGTGTGTTATAACAACTAATAAGTCAATAAAAAACAAACAAATTATTTCCTTTATTTTTTGCTAATAATGTAAGGACACTACTGCCTTTAAAATTGAACTTATGGATAATCATGTAATTTGAGCCAAAAGTACTGCAGTACATCATAGTGCCCTTACATTTCCCTTCTATACTCCAGATCCACCAAAATCCAAAGACGTCGGTTTGCATGAATGTTTGTTCAACTTATATTCTGTATTGAATTATAGTAAGTCTGACCATGCTTCTGATATAGGGCAAGACATACAAATTTTATTGGAGGCCACAGGTTTTGGGTGACGCGTTAGGACCATACAAAAAGGGATTTTGATGGATTTTTGGAAATTTGCCTTTGAAAATTCCTATGAGCAACACCACTGTTACTTGTGTTACATTGACTAGAGCTATCAGAAATCATGTTTAAATTTGAACCCATTCCAATATAATACAATCACTAAAATTACACATTAGTCCAGTTTGATGATATCTGTCAACATAATGTGAGTAACAGTGGAATTGTACTTAATGGAGTAAATGTTAAAGAGAATGGGCAACGCTAGAAGTCTCTCTTTAAAAAAAGTTTTACACCCCTAAATACACCTATATCTACCACGAAAAGACGGTGACAGAATTATAGAATGCGTGGTTGTTCGTTTACAAAGGCAGTTTCCGAGCCTCTTTTCATCCCCCGCCTCAAGCTAAAATCAGAACAACAGCAGTCGGTGCCTGAAAGTTGTCTCCAGAAATTCTAAAAAATAGTGACGTCGTCGCAGGAAGTACTCCTCTGTCAAACGGCTGTTTGTTGTTACTCATTGAGGCATTGCTCAGTGCAGACCATCCGGGGATTCAGTACTTCCAGTGACGTCATGATTTGTTTGCTGCCCTCATTTCCAGGATTTTGATAAATTTAGGCGGCGGGCTAGTTAAAGGAGTAAAAACTCCTAGCAAATATCACTTCTTTTGTCAAATTAATTTCACAAAAGAGAAGTTTGTCCGATGCAATAATTATAGAAAGCAGAAAAACTAAACAATAACACCAACATCAATCACCGTGGCTCATCCTCTTTAAAATCAGCATGTACAAGAGTCTCGCCTCGTCCTCGAGTGTGTCACTCTGGTCTAGCTCATGTTGCCGTCCAACTTGGGGTGTGGACCGTCATCTGGATTAGACTTGAGGCAGTCAGTCTTCAGCTCGTGGTAAACAGGATTCACAACTCCCAGCATCAGCTGCCTCCCCTCCTCCCCCTCTCCCCGCCTCTCTCTCTCTCTCCCCCTCTCGTGACTCACGGCCGTCTCAATCTGCAGGTGAGATTAATTATCAGAAGTTGAGACACATGAATTGTAATAATTAAAATCTTAATAAAATACTTGTCCCCAAGGTAACTGTTGTTGATCAACCGACAAAAAAAAGGGTTTTTGTTTGAAATAATCATATGAGAAAAAATGTTTACTTATGAATCCTTTTACAAAATTGAAATCAATATTTTAGGTCCACCTTATTTGATGACGTTGTCATGCAGTTTGATTATTGAAAATTTGTTTGAGGCCGGGAATAAACATGAATTTTAAAAGCAGGTTCTTTTTCAAAGCCCAATGCTGTTTTATACATTTTGGAAGAAATGTTTTAGCAGAATATTGCAGGATTATGTGCTCACAACAATGTCAACTTACCACCTGGATTGGTAGCCTATTTGACTTTTCCCGCCATTATTCACTGATGCAAGTCATCCACAGCAACTCCAGGTGAGAGATCGTCATTGCAAAAGGAAGGTCTCCCAATGTTGCCTGTGAGTCCAAGAAAAGTAGGATGCTAGTTAAAATTATCACCACTTGTGTCTGAGCTTCTTTATTGGATCTTGAAGGAGAGTGCTACCTTGAACTAAAACAAAGCAAGATTGTAGGTAGGTGCTCTTGCCCACCAGAAGGGTTAATTTAAAAAGAGTGAAAGATTTCATTTTCTTTCTTTCATTTTTGATTTATTCATTTAAATTTTGAAGGTGCTTATTATTGTTATCACCACTAGGTGTTCAATCCAATGAGTGAAAATTAAATTGTCTTTTGATTTTAGAGAATTTTATAAAAATAAGTTTTAAGTACAATGAGTGAGAATTCAGCAGTGATTTATAGTAAACCTGACTATGCTTCTGGTTTAAGACCAGACGCACAAAATTTAGGTTTTAGGTTTTGAGTTGTATAAATTGGATTTTGATCCAAATCAGCAGGTATAAGAGTCTAAGCCTCCTCCCTCGAGTGTGTCACTCTGGTCCAGCTCATGTCACTGTCCAACTTGGGGTGTGGACAATCATCTGGATTAGACTTGAGGCAATCAGTCTTCAGCTCAATGTTGCCTGTGAGTCAAAGAAAAGTAGGATGTGAGCTAAAAATATGACAGCATTTATGTCCGATCCCCTTTATTGGATCTTAAATGGGAGAACTTCTTTGAACTAAACTAAGCAAGATTGTAGGTAGGTACTCTTGACCACCACAAGTGTTTACTTCAAAAAGCGTGAAAGATTGAAAACAATTTTTTTTTTACTTTTGATTGTTTTAAATTGAGTTTTGTAGGTGCTCGTTATTACAACTAAAGTGTGTAATCCAATGAGTAATAAATAAACTTGTCTTTTGATTTTAAAGATTTTTGTTAAAATTAAGTTTGAAAGTGCAATGAGTAAGAAATATTTGTGTTTTTATTGATTATTTCCATTGTTCTCTCCAGTTGAATGCATTTAGAAGTCTACAAAACCATTCTTAAAAGCTCTTGGTTTAGCAATTTGTAATTGCTTCTTTCAACAAAGTTTCTTTTCTGGTGTACCTTGTAATCCGATACATTACCAAAATCCTTTTCTGAGGCACCTCCCAGAAAGTTTAGCAAAGTGTTGGACAGAACAGTCTAGTTCCTCACCTTCATGGTGAAAACAACCTGATTAGGGAAGAAAATTTATCAGGAAGTTAACAGCAATTCATAGTAAAACAAATCCAATTGGCTTTTCCATCTTATCCCACCTAACTTACCTGAAATCTTACCATACCCAAGTTGTCATCTACGGTGCCCAAGAAATGCCACTGCACACCGCTGTAGGTAGAGAATACGTCAAGCTGGGGAAACTTCCTTATTACCTTACTTCCGGTCCCATGATGCACAAGATACCAGAGGACACCTGCTGCAGGACAGAAAATAGTTAAATGCTGTGGAGGGAAGGTTTATTAAAAGCTGTGGATAAAGGGGGTTAAACGCTGTGGATGGAAGGTTAAAAGCTGTGGATAAAGGGGGTTAATGCTGTAGAGGGAAGGTTTATTAATAGCTGTGGACAAAGGGGGTTAAATGCTGTTGAGAGAAGGGATTATTGGCTGTGGAAGTAATAGGTTGGTTAAAAGCCATGTGGTAGAAGGAGCAAGTCCAGTTGCCCTTGATTATAGCGCAACCGTCCTTACCCTTCCCTTGGCTTGTATACTTTACCTGTGGCCCTGATACTTAACCTGATGATACTTAACCTTTGCCGTAATCAGTCTTTCTTGCATTCCATAACTTCTCTTGGCTGCACAAATGTTCTTCAGTTTTGAAGTCGTTAGCGATGACTTTGGTAGTTACTTAGTCTTGGTTCAACACATCTACGATTTGAAACCCCTTTTTTTATGCTTCAAAGAAGTTCAATTTGTGATTCATTGTAACCCGGAATAAATTAGTCAAGTGTCAATACAAAAAAAAATAGGTAAAGTCTTTGAACCAAGACTAAGTTAACACCATTACCTCATGTCCTTTGACCTGCTTTGAGGAGCAAACGGTTAGCCACTTAATTTCTAGGCCTAAGAGTTACACTAAGCCTACCAGTAACCTCTTACCATTGATACAAACCTCTGCATCTCTTCTAATGGCTGACATCTCTGCATCATCAAGTCTTGAACAAGCTGGTAACTTCAGAAGATTCTGTCATGGAAAAGTCCAGGGCTTCTTGGAGCCATCTTTTTTTTAGGCAGCGCACAATAACTGGACACTATTTTACATTGGAGATGTTCTGTAAAAAGACTGTAGATGCAGCGCATAAGAATTATGTTCATGTCTTCTTTATTTCTCTGTTCGCATTGGCAATATTTTATTCTGAATTAAAAAGGTGTTTTTGCAGGCGCTTTCAAAAACATGGCCCTACATTAAAAAATTCAACCGATGTAACGTTAGCTACATTCAACTGAATAGATGTAATATTTTTAAAAAGTGGTTGGTAAAGTCACCGGCATGGGCCAGCTTTTGATACAGAATGGCTACATTCAATTAATTTAATGTCGATTCCAGAAATATTGAACAATTCATTTAGCTTTCTAAAGGAATCGTTAAATATACCTAATAATCAAACATTTCATTAAATTGAATGCAAATTGCACAAGTTAGTGTCTTACATGGGGTCACGATGATGCTCAACTGTGGAACAGTTTGTCTAATAAACACGTAAACATAACTGGCTAGATGAATTATGGTGGGAGTGTGCAGAATCTAACCCATTCTTTTGTAATTCTATTCACTTTTATTCAAAATATTTCATTCTCTCAGCAGATTAGTCTTTTTATTTAATGGAAAACGTCAGTTAGATTCTACACTCTACAGTGTTATCTAGTATATGGTCTCGCGGAAATTTATGTGTTATAGGCCCTATTTATTTACGGTCAGTCTCCCTAAATCATGACAAAAAATAATTTAAACATGTCAACTCATAGCTTCGATTTCAACCAGGGAAATTTCCAAAAGAAAGATTGACTCTAATATTGCATCACTGGCCATGACCAATATGCACTGGAAAAGCCCGCCAAAGACATCGGAGTGCTCATTAACCATGAAAACTTTACGAGTGGACAACATCTGCAAGTTAAGTCGAACATCCTGTATAGAAAAGGAAAAAAGAGGGAGGGGAGGGGAACCTAATGAAAGAATGAATGTCGATCATTTCGTACCCAAGTTGCTTCCTACACAGGGTTCATAGCACAGTGACCAATATGACATACAGTAGACCAGAACACAATGACCCCATTGAAGAAAGGCTAACAATAGCATACGACGTGAGGTAGTTTCGCGACGGTGAGTTATCAATTTTAGCCTAGGGCCTACTATGACGGCACTTTACTTGAAAACTGCAGGATTTCCGTCTGAGAACTTTTCAGATTATTTTTTACTCTCTGGTAATTTTTGTTGGTAAATCTGTTAACAAAATCTAGTCCCGAAATTGCTGGAGTGAACTCATTTTCTGTAGGCTTTTTGATATCAGTGGACCACCTACTGGGTAGTGGTGGTAGCGGTTTTGCACCAATGACTGGTTTAAATTAAACTTTAATCTCCTTTGTGCAATATAATAATGACTGGGTACGAAACAACTTGGGTACGAAACAATCTGCGAGAATGGGGGAGGTGGGTGGGGGAGTTTGGTTAGATCTTCGCTTACCACTTGTTGCCCTCATTATAAGCGCTTGTGTTACCTTTGATGTCCTCCTTATACGTCAAACAGATCATTCGACAAAAAAAACACACACAGCAAACTCAAGAATGTTCAATTCATTGTCAATTGTCAATTTACAGAGTCTTTTCAGAGTTCAAGTTCAACATAGAAGACAAGAGTCCCCTGCCTTGACACAATCTCCCCGGGTTCAAGCCGCCGGTGTTCCCCCAGCTTGTCTGCTTCACGCCGCCTTGTTACCCCCAGCTGCTTGCCTGCTTCACACCGCCAGTGTTCCACCAGCTTGCCTGCCTTTTCACGCCGCCGGTACTTCTCAAGCTACTCGCGGGTTCGCCAAAACCATTGAAACCCCCTCTCATTCACATTTCCTTGGCGAAATTTGTCTTTGCTGAGCCACAGAAAAACATTATAGTTGAGTTCTGATAGTGTTGCTAATTATCTGCAGTTGGTTTATCCCATGTCTATGAGGATGGAAGTTGTAATTTCCTGGAGCGCTCTTCAGCCACTCGCGAGCTCAACATCGAAGTTGTTTCGAAGTTGCTTCATACTACAGTTTATTGTTCGAATTAAATAACTCCGTGGAACTCTTGAAATGGTCTAAAGGGCTCAACAGTGAAATTAGACGGTGTTGAATGTTGTTTCACTGCAGTTTGCAAGAAGTAGGAAGGTTTTAGCGAAGTCCAAATCCCGCAGCAGAAGAGCCTGTAGATGCAGCCATGTTGCCGGTCCGCGTTCCTGCACGAAAAACTGTATAGCATTCAGTACATATATTTCCACTGCTTGAAACAAGCGCCAGAAAAAAAGGCAAAAAACGCCTTATTTGCATATCAATGCCGATCTCTCAAGACTGATCAGCATTGGCTGAATTCTAGAAAGCAAGGTGCCCATTGTCTAAAATACGAGGATACGCACGTGGAACCACATAAAAACTGGTACCTGTGTCAGTTTGCATAAATGCACAGTTGAACGCATGGTCACTGCAAGTTGCATAAGATGCCCTGAGCAAGAACGTGATTGGCGCACCGATCATGAGGTGAGGCAGGGGGCGGTGCTAAACACCGCCTCTGTTATTTCGGAGCGGAAACAATAAAACAAATACAAAAAGTTTAATTCAAGGAGTCCTCTGCCATTTTTTTAAAAGTATTTATTGGCGTTTTCGGGTTTGTTCTCATCCCTGGACCAATTAAAAAAGTTATATCTTTCTACATTTTGTGTGTGTGTGCCAGCTGAAAACAAGCGTCTCTTCGACAGAAACGTTGTTCATTTTTTGGCAATCCGTCGGTCTCCAGCTGGTTTCAGCTTTTTATGTACAGTTTATTTTCAACAACAAAAAAATTTCACTAAAAAATGGGATAAATTATTGGATTATAACGCCCCAAAGGTGACTCCACTAACTTAATTAGGTTCGAATTATATTGAACTTGTAAAAATGTACAAGTTGGCCAAGTTTCAAAACATTCGGACAAAAAATACAGAAGTTATTGGGAAAACACGATTTTTCACCAAAAATGGGGAAAAACAGTAAAAAAGCCCTTTAGTGACGATTTTTTGAAATTGGTTGACGTCATCATGTAGAACTTGATGATATGAACATTGTGGCAAGTTTTATTAAAATCGGTTGAACACTTTGGAAAATACGGAGGGGGCACTATCATGACTGTGCCCCCGGTCCCTGTACATAAAAAAGCCCGGTCCTGATCGGGTTGATTTAGAGGCTACTTGTTGCCCCCTTTTCGTATTTATGGGTGAGGAAAGGTTTTGTTATTTGACATTTACTATAGCAAAGTCACGATATCGTAATGATAATCAACGTCATTATCCTGTTAAAAGAGGAGAGTTTTTTTGAAAGGCGTGGAAGGAAAATTGCCCTGAATTTAGCAAATACTTGTATTTAGCAACTTCATACAGCGTGTGCGTT